>NW_011627473.1:0-198394 GCF_000204515.1 Acromyrmex echinatior | reverse complement strand
AATGCCGAGACAATTGTACACAGAACAATTATTTACAGGACATTTCAAAAGATTCACATCAATATTTAAGATTGTAATATATTAACACAAATATTTTCATTTTCAAATAAAGTTTTAGACAAAATATGATTATGAAAGTTATACAATATTAGAAATTAAAAATAACAATAAAAAGGTAAATTAAGTCGTTACAAATAAAAAAGATAGATAGTTACGCGTAAATTATAGGACAGATAGATAAGTTACATGCTTCTGCATTTAATATAATATTACGAATTTTATTTTATTGGTTATTTTATATTTTATTTTTAATTTTTTTCTCGATTAATTCCTGGGATATTTAATTTTCTTCCGTCTGCAATATGGATTTCTTTTTATATAAACAAAATTTCTCTTTCAAATTTTTCCGAAAATAAAGGAGAGAAATCCAATTCCTTTTCCTGAAATATCTTGATAAAAAACTAACTTGGTATAATATAATAGAGATGTTGAAAAGTAATCCTAAATTTTTCTATATTTTCTGAAAATCTAGAACAGTAAAAAATGGCTGAGCTGGATGAAGAGAGTAAAAATATGATTGCAAACAAACACAGTGAATATTGAAAATAATAATGGGGAAAAGTAACGTCCAAACAAACTTTTATTCGTGTTATAAAATCATTCGAATAAATCACCATATCAAACCACTTTTATTCATGAGCGAAAATATCTCGCTTACGTATTCCTTCAACGAATTTTACAAACGATATGTCAGTCGTATGTAGCTTTCGAATCATTGCGGAAACCAACTACAATGACCCATCGCGAACAAACTATAACGGGACATTCATGTCCATGAACCACGACGAGCTTGCTAATCGCTTGTTCAGTAACGTTGCTTTTAAGGTCGGCGGAGAGACAGATGTCAGTGAACTAGACAATTAGACACAACTTTGTGTATACGGTATACATTCCGGAGCGGAGGACAAAACTAGCTGACAATGTCGAGGCCGAACACTCGAGAATAAAAGCATTCTATAAAGTAGTGAACTTGACCTTATATGTGTGTGTGTGTGTGTGTGTGTGTGTGTGTGTGTGTGTGTGTGTGTGTGTGTGTGTGTGCGCGTGCGCGCGCGCGCGCGCGTGTACACACACCTATCTAAAATTAACGATGTCATTTATAATAGTATAATTAAGAGAAAAGAGAGATGTTATTTTTACTTACATTATTATTTTTGATAGATAAGTAAAGTATTTATTAGAAATTCTGAGACAAATTTTCGAAAAATAGATACACAAAATAAATGGAAATTAAGAGAAAACTAATAATTATGACTGTGCGTGTGTGAGAGAGAGAGAGAGAGAGAGAGAGAGATTAGTAATTAAATTAAGAAAAATATACGGGTAGTATCAATAATCATTTTTTTTTCTCACTCCCTCTTTTTTTTATAGTCTGTCATAATTAGTTTTCTTTTAATTTCAATTAATTTTATATATCTATTCGCTTGTCCCAGAATTTCTAATATATATAAATGCTTTATCTATCTATCGAAAATAATAATGTAAATAAAAATAACATCTCTCTTTTCTTTCAACAAGAAATACAAAGAAAACGAATTTTGATCATAAATCAAAATTCTGGAAATTATTGCAATTGAATTTCTAGTTCTCTCGATTAGAATGTTTGATGGATTTAACTATAAGTCTGATTTAAATTTTCCTGATTAAATCTATGAAAATTTCAATTAATGCAACAAGACTTTTCTAGTATAATTCATAATTATATTTATAATATAATTCATAATTTTATTTATATCAACCGTTATTTTTATTTTACGTGATTCCTGTAATTAAAAACTTTTCTTCTAAGTATTGCGAAGCGATAAAAGAATGCAAAAAAGAATGCTAGCTGAGAGGAAAACTCGGCTTCATTTATGTATTTTCATGTATTTTCATAAACTGTGCAAGTACGTGCATCCAATGTAGATCTATTTTTTTTTAAATCCACCATACGCAATAACATAGCTTTCTAAATGTATGGTCGCAAAAAAGGTAGACTCGTGACTAGACTATTCCTGCGAAAAAAACAATGCGAAAGAGCGAGCATCAATTCTCAGGTGGCACGTATGAATTTTGATTGACCATTGCTTTGACGCGGCGCGTAGATTTGCAAGAGATCGGTCGCGAGGGAACGTAATCACGAAGGTAATGAATTCCGACAATTTCTCACAAATTCTCTACCGTCTAAATGGGCGGATCCCCATAGAGTCCCGTAAAAGCAGACACACTTACGACCAGCAACTTCGTACGCTGGTATGAATCATATGCGCGACACCCAACGGTACATTACTTCGAGCACACATAGAATATATGCATGAGAGTAAAAGTTAAAGCTCCGTAAGTGAGCTAATAAATAAATGGATTTTAAAAGAGATAAAAATAGTTAAAGCGCGAGCATTATCCAGTAGCTATTAAACGCGAGCACAGTGTCTCGGAAGTTTGAAAATAAATGTGAGTTTCTACTGTATATATAATAATGTAAAAGAAAAATAAGTTAGAGCATCTTAAGCTGCGTCTTTCAACATTTACTTAGTGGATACTTTTCGTGAATATATATTTCAGATATAGATAAAAGTGAAATTAAATTAGCTAATGCTTTTATAATCAAATACAAATCTTAAAGAAATTAAATTATACTTATACTGTGTGTATTATTGAACAATTAAAATGTAGTTTTATTAATTAATTGAGATATAAATAATGCAATAGTTATAGAATATTCTATATATAGACTAGGTTTAAAAGCTAAACTATCATAACTTAAAGAAAAACAAAAGTCTGCAAAAGAGCTGGATCCGAGCGAAGGGTTAAATCGGACAAAGTTCGCGGGCAAGTTTGAGCGACTTAGCCGGAACTAAGAAGAAGTGAAGAAATGTCTCCCTTGGCCTGCGGCTTACGCCGTTTCGAATGAAATATGCATGTACAAGGTTAGGGACTACAATTTTCACGGGAAATAGCTGCCCCTTGTGCCCTCGTCTTCAAGAAAACTTCTTCGGTCAAAGTACAAAAGAAGATGCACCCCGGATCTACAGTGATCTCTCTTCCATGCTAAACATGGAAATCAGTTACTTTCTATCGGGAAAAAGCGGCACGTAATCGCGCGTCTTTCAATATTCGACATTGTAAGTTTCTCTAACATTTTTGAAAAAGTTACACGAGTAAAGATTTAAAGATAAAAAAAAGTTCTAAGTAAAACAACGAAAATAAAATAATATTATATATAATCCAAACTAAGTTAGTAAATATTTAGTTCGTACTATTCAAATAAATGATTTA
Organism: Acromyrmex echinatior; assembly: GCF_000204515.1. Next base: position 195,079 of record NW_011627473.1, on the reverse strand, counting down.
TTAAAATTTAGTACATTTTTTTCAATACCTACAGTTATCAATCTTTATAAAAAATTTAGAAAAATCTTCCTAAAAATTCTTTTGCAGATGCACATACATACATTAAACTAAACACCAATTCAGTGAACGAAATAAAATGCGACTGTTTAAAAAGAAGCTATTACAGATCTGCGTAACGTATTTGTGATCGTAACAACTTGCGTTGGACTTGGAATTTAGACGCGCGGAAGTTATTTCGCGCCCAATCCGGTCTAGTGCTCGTGGGATATTCCGATATGTAAATGCTAGAGCCATAAAAAATTCAGAGGATCGGCCGATCGTAAAAAAAAGTGTGCGCACCGGTAACGCGAGCACCGGGTAAATATATCCGCGGTCTGTATCGGATGTGTCGATATTTCAGTCGTTTCGAGATTCCGTGAGGTTTCCGTCGAGCGAGCGCCGCTGTCGAACCGTTTGCGTCCACATTGCATTTCAATTTTATTTCTTCACCGCGCAAAAATTCTTATCCCTTTCGGCGTAACGCATAAAACGATCTAACCCTCCTTTTTTTCTCATTCTCATTCTCTCTTTCTCTCTCTCTCTCTCTCTCTCTCTCTCTCTCTCTCTCTCTCTCTTTCTCTCTCTCTCTTTCTCTCTCTGATATTCTTCTCCTATGCAGAACGGTTCGCTTGATTTTCGATGACAATTTTGACCCTCTCATAGAAGAACCCAAAAAACGAAGCTTCTATTATCGATATACCAAGTACGATTGCTGGGGGAAGGAAGGAAAATGAGTAGTTTTGAAACGACAGATGCGATTCTTTTTTCAATTGATCTTGTCTCTTCAAGATTTCTATTTCTCCAAAGAAGAGTAAATGAATGAATAATAGAAAAATCGTTTAATCTCCAAAATTAAGATATCTATTGCGATTTAACGATGACATATACTTTGAGGACTTGGGTAATATAGAATTTAAATGCACTATTGAAGCGTACAACGAAAAGAAATAAACTTCTGAAGAAAATTTCTGTTTTCTATTACAATAAATAAACAGTTAAATGAAATTAACATAACAGAAAATTAACAGAAAATTAATAAAATAATTTTACATGCGTGATTACAGTACAGATAAAAATGAAGTTATTATCTGATATTAGAAAACTGGTATTAGAAAGTTGGTATTAGAAAACTTATTGAGAGACAACTTTATTGATTTAATTTTTTTCGAACTGTAATTTTGATGCACATCGCTCATACATGTAGCTTGTACATAAACACTTCTTTTTTTCTAGCTCGACATGACCCATAAATAAAGTTGTGTATTTTAATAATGAGTAGGTAATATTAATTTTATCTGGAACGTCGCATTTACGTGCTATTATAATACGAAAAGATAGATTTAAAAAGAATCTACACATTAATTGCTCTTTTATTTATTTTTTTAAAAATATCGCAGAAAAATGCGCACTCAAAAAAGACGATTTTTGCTGAAATATATACAAATTTATAGCTAGATACAAATCTGAAAATAATTTTATTGGACTATCAAAATAATTATATATTATAGGACGTTCAAACTGATTGTTAGAATGTCAAAACTTCTTACAATTGCTCAACATTATTTAAATTTCCTATATACATATTTAATTATTTTGATAGTCTAGCAAAATTATTTTCAGGTTTGCATCTATTTCAGTAAAAATATATACTTTCCGTACATCTATAGGAAGAACTTGCTAAAGTATTTAAAATTTTTGTTAGACATAGGTCTGAAAATAGTTTTGAACTATTAAAATAATTACAGAACACTCAAATTAATTGCTAGAATGTCAATACTTTTGGCAGCATTACTCATCATGCTGTCCCACATAATAATTTTTGATGGCCCAACAAAATTACTTTCAAATCTGTATTTACCTATTAGGTGTTGGAATTAATTCGTAGCGTTTTTAATGAAAGAATGTTATTTATTTCACATGAGCATTAAAAAATACATTAATGAAAGTACTTCCCATCACTTGTAAAACGCTACGAATTAATTCCAACACCTAATAAGTTTTCAGACACAAGTAAAATCGTTCTTTCCGTATAGGCACGCGCATGTTACTCCTTCGTAAGGATAATTAAAAACTTCGAGAAATGGTAGACATGGTGATTACTGCTAAGAACGCGGTAATGAGTAAAATCCGATTAATTTATCATGCGTCAAAACTAAGTTTTCGAACGAAAGTTCGTAATTGTCTCAAGGAATGTTCGTTAAATTAAAGGGGTAGGTGGAATTACCATCTGTGTTTTAATGTTTCTCTTCTCGCTTCACTTTCGCGTAATTGATTAAATTTTATCTCGGGCATACTTAATGATCGACGTGCCGATAATGTAAAATAAGAATGTGCAAAAGGCCATCAGGCCCCATTCCTATCTATTATGTAAAATTACTAAAAAAGGGAGAAGGGTTTCGCGCTACATATTCCTCTCAATTTAACATACTTCATCGCACGTAGAAATTTCGGCTCAGCATTTCATCAAAATTTATGGATATATTCGAAAAAATTCCACCTTAATATAGGACTTAATTAAATCATCAGTCCTTTGGTTGCAATTTAAATTGCAAAAGTAACAATATTCAATACTGTCAAATGCATAATAGAGATTCTTTATAATATAATCAAAATAAATAAATCAAAATAAATAAATAAAAAGCAAAGAATAATTTTCCTTTGTCCATAATATCTGCCGCATTAGTAACAATGATTTAATAGTAGACCTCCATAAAAATATAAAAAGTATGTATAAAAAGACAGCGAAAAATGATGCAATTTAGATGTTTTGTAGGCTATTACAGATCTCAAGAACGATAGTGAGTTCACTATGGAACAAACGGTGACTTGGAAGCATCGAAAATGAGGGCCGGATAAAAATCACGTATTCTCTGTTGGCGACGTACTGCATGGTATTAATAAATAAAATGCCAGTGGCCTTTTTTTATGGACTGACGCACACGTGGAGTCATAATGAATCTCATTTATTCTGCGAATAAAGAACGCAGGACCCTGGACATGGTGATCGATGACCCTGCAACGCGTACGCAGTAACCGTAGTACTTACTAACTGCCCTTCCGCGTAATTTAAGCTTGCCATTCGTAACTCTTTACAGTCCGATAGTATTAAAGCATAATGAAGTAACTGCAAGAATTGCATTTAATAATATTTTTAAGTTATACGATCAACATTTTTATTGATGTGATTATTCTTAATATTATCTTACATATCTATCAAAATTTATAATTCTGATCATGTATCTAAAATTTAAAATACATTATGTATATTTTAGCCGGATAAGCCAGTAAAAATACATCCTATTATTATATAAATACATGTATAAATATCTATTTAGCAGTTACGACTGATATAAATTTATGCATAATTATTTAATCATGATTTGCAACAGCTAATATTATTAATAAGCAAAAGTTCTACTTTATTTTTATCTCAAATTTTGATTAATTTAAATAAATTTTTATCTCAAGTTTTAATTAATTTAAATAAATTTTCTTTTACCGAAAAAATAAAAAATTTTAACGTCATAAAATACCTAAATAAGAGTTTTAATGCAGTGCTTAAGATATAAAACTGCAAAACATTTTTCTCTGTTCTATTTTCAGTAGATTTTTTCAACAGAATTTTAATTCAGATTTAATTATTCCGAAAAATGTAATATCGAAAATAAAATTTAAAAAGAATAGTGTAATTTTCCTTAAAAAATATAGGTATTTTACATGCACTAAAAAATCCACAAGTGCAAGCACACACAAATATATGTCTTACCTAATTTAAGAAAAAAATATATCATAAAATCTTGCGAAAAAACAACAATAAATTTTTTTACCTTTAAGAAATTATATAAAAGTATTCAATAATAGTATTCAATATATAATAATATATAAATTCAATTCTATAATAGTATTCAATAAATATGTCTTTCATTATTAACTTAATCAAATGGAAAAGAGAAAATTTCTAAAATTATAGCTGTTAAATTATCTAAAATACGAACAAATTGCAAAAAAAACGACATATTACTGTCTACTGAAAACTTTTGTAATGATATGTAGATCTACTTTTGCAGTTTATTACGCTTTAATAACGCACGCCAAAGTAAAAGTCTGCGTGAGCAATTTTCTTCTTGACGTTTGCTGAAGTACTCGAGCGTTCCGACGTGGAAATCTCGAGACGCCGGAATCGCGCGGTTACAAATGCTCCTCTCAGAATTTTATAAAGGATACCGCCGTCTCGTTATACCGGGTACCGCGACATAGTTCAGGAGCACCTTGTATATTTGATACACTGATGCACTCGCTATATCCGCAAATTCTTTCGTAAAAGGCACCGCCAAATGCGCGTTGCATTTTTCAAAACCGGGCGATCCGTTATATTATTACGTGACTCTACTACGAACAATGCGAGACTGAGAATCAAGGTTGTGCACACATACCAATGCTATTATAGATATATACATACAACTCAAGAGGAAACATAATGCGATCTACCTCAATATATGGCAATCAGTGACGGATTTACATATGAATCCCACGAGACATGATATATAGACGGAAATAACGATTTTACTGAAAAATCTAATAATTTAGATACAAATAATTTAGATACAGATTCGAAAATAAATTTGTTGGACTGTCAAATAATTTTCAACTATCAAAATAATTATGTAAAATTCAAGTATAAGTATGAGCAATGTTATATAAAATTTTGACATTACAGAAACCAGCTTGTGCCTCAAGAAATTATCAATAGCATTTTGTGACTAATATTTCCGTTAATTTTGCTTCTGTATCTAAGCAATGTCAATATTACTAATAAAGCGGACAAAGCAGTTACTTGCGTTGCATAAGTTTGTGCCAGATATAATAGGTCTTTGACAGGAGTTCGGGAGATTCATTGTCGCAGCAATATCGCGCTTTGTATTGAAGCAGTTATCGAAGTTACCCGTGACGCTAATTTGATAAATACTCACCGCTTATTAGAAACTAGGTTACGGGATGACGAGCTGAAGTTCAGTCTATCGGCATAATACGGTACTTCATTACTCCGCGATCGCGCCAACTCATGTCGACTACGCGGGAAATGCAGCCGACACCATTATAACCTCGTAACAATGTTGTAACGTAAAATTTAAACGCTACAGGCAGTTAACGCTCGAGTCATCCTAACGCATAACGGCCACGGACAATTCAAAGTACGATAATGTAGGCGTAGTAGTGTGAAACTGCGTTCGTCGGCCAACATCACGCTTAGAAACGAGAAGCGTCATAGATAACAATATCTAATAACGATACGCTAATGATCGACTGCTATTTTCTTCACTACGTAATGATATGTTATTAGCATTAAACAATGTTTATGCAACAACTTATAAGAGTTTACAATATTATATTTTCTATTAAGTTTTTTTTTGTTTACTTTTTGCGAATAATGTTTATATAAAACAAGTTACACTGAAGAAAATCAATTAAAAAAAATAAACCTATTCACTTAAATATTTCAGTACTTAAATATTTTAATATTTAAATATTTTAGAATGAATATATTTTACATATCATATCCATTTATGCAAACTGCGTACTAAAATCTTTTTTGATCTTGAAATGCAGAAACAGAATTACAGTAGTAATATCACTTATAAAATTGACAAAAATTTAATAATTTTTTATGCTATATAATAATCATCTTAGAAGGATATTAATAATTTGTTGCTAATATAAGCATCTTAAGAATTGTAAATAATTTAATTTACTGCAAAAAATATTGTCCTAGTTAGGATATTTTTCGCAATAAATTTAATTATTTACAGTTCGTAAGATTAACAGTGCTTAAATTAGCATCAAACTATTAATATCCTTTTAAAATGCTTATTAGCATCAAAAATTACTAATTTGCTTGTCAATTTAATATATAATATTATTACTCTAGTTCTGTTCATGATTACATTCCAAAATAAAAAAAAATTTCGGCACGCGGTTTATAATATTTATATAAATTCATTCTAAAATATTTAAGCACCGAGATTCGCTTTGAAAATAAGCTTTTTTCTTTTTAATTGACTTATGCTCTTGTCGTTTTATGAATTGTAATTACTGAAGAAAATGTTCTGATTAAATCAACTAAAAGGATCCAACAAAAGTAACATAATAAGGACAGAATTCAGTTATATCCAATAAAATTCAGGCTCACCGAAATCTTTCAGTTTTTAATGAGAACATTTTTCTTAGTGTATCTTGTTTTTTAAAACTGTTAGCAAAAAGAAAGATTTTTTTTTTAGCGTAAGTGTAAAAAGAAAGAAAAGATTATATATAACATTATAAAGTAACAATTGCAGATCGTCTCGACGTACTTTCGTGTCAAACAAATCGGCTGGAAATTTTTGGTTATTATATAACGCGACCATGGCACGATTAACGATCTTAAATATCGGCACGCGATAATCGTGCTCACTTCAGTCGTCTGCAAATGCAATTCGCAGTCGTAAGAGCAGCGTGTTCGGAATGCACGAAGGTTGCATTATTAGGTCAGGAGTTATCTAGGTGTAATACGTGAGGTAATCAGAATCTATTTCTACGCTAGTATACGTATGACACGATTGACGACCGGCATGCAAATCTTCATATCAACGAAGTGTCGATATTCAGCGCAAGCTGAGATTTAAGCGCTGCGTTTCACTGATTTCCTACACCTCGATATCGCTTATCTAACTGGACTGAATCCAACAGCATCGAAATTTTAATGAAGATGCATGATATCTGTCAGATGGCTCATAAGAAAATTTAGATTTGAGTGCGATTGTCTCACTTCAAAAAATCATAGGAAATTGAACAAGAGAAGAATGATACGTTAAGCGGTGAAGGTATACGAGAGCAAACTACTTAATTGTGATTACATCGCCTGTCGAATGCATTAATGATCTGCGCACATGAGTGCGTCAACATCGAATGTACTGTGCCGATTCAGATGTAATCGACCGTTCGTCAAACAATTTCTGTCCGCTGTCAATCGAACTCGTTTGATCGCGTGTACGCTTCGGCGTGAAACAATCGATTTGAACGATTGCTCAGTCGATTGAATGACGTCGATACCTGCGGTGTAACAATTGTAGAAAATAGGGATGTAATAATTGTATAAGAAAGCGAAGATAATAGATAATCCTTTTTTGCATTTGTATGCGTACTTCTATATATCTCATTCCTAGCGGTTGATGCAATACTGTCAATTTCATTGTTTTTTATTACATTTCGGAATACTAATGCAAGTGCAAATTTGAATGTACTACTTTCTAAAATTTTTAGAGTGAATCTTAAAGAGTGAAATCTCACTTTTAAAAATTGAGAATTGAGTCGTTCTTTATCAAAACTGGCTCAATTTTCACTTTTTATTTATTAGGTGTTGGAATTAATTCGTAGCGTTTTACAAGTGATGGGAAGTACTTTCATTAATGTATTTTTTAATGCTCATGTCAAATAAATAACATTCTTTCATTAAAAACGCTACGAATTAATTCCAACACCTAATAGAATGAGATTCCACAAAGAATTTCGGGTACATGATTACTTTGATAATTCAATAAAATTATTTTCAAATCCGTATTTAGCTAAATTTTTAAATACTTCCGCAAAAACATGTAAAAATATGACATAAATAGTAATATTAAAAGCGTTAAAAAAGATTAAAAATGAAATTAAAGCATTAAAAGAATTAAAACTAGATATAAAACTAGGTATAAAAAAAAGACAATGGATTATTCAAACGTACAAATATATATAGTGTATAAAAAACGCTATTCTATATCACGTTTTAAAAAATTCGACATTTGCGATATTAAGCGATATTAAGAAAGCACTTTTCTTCCTGATAATTAAAAAATTTTATCCTTTATATGTTACGCGTATAATTATACAACTACATTATATAGGTAAATTTTCTAGGCCAATTACGTTCATAAAAATTTATATATAATAATATTCAATTAAAAAATATGGATGTAAGAGATTCGATAAAATATTAGCAAATAAAATAAAATATAAAAAAGAAAATAAAATAAAGAGAAAATCTCGACTATTAATTAAATAATCTATCAGGTGCAAATTTGTATGAGTTCGTGTAATAATACACGTGTCATTACCAGAATCGCTACGTAAAGTAAAAATTTTAATAACAATAATTTATATATTAAAATATTAAACCAATGAAATTGCATGAATATATATTTTCAATTTAATAAAACAAAATGTGACTCTGATAAAACATCGTTTCAATTAATTTTCACTTTAATTTTAATCATTTTTCAAACATATGTATGTTTGGCAGCACTTCTGCACGGTGTTTTTATGCAGACAAGACTAGTAACGGTCCCAAATCCTTATCTAAAGCAAGAGATAATTGAATTACATCGTATTAGAAAGGTGAGAGCATCGGGTTGGTTAAAAAGCACACTGGCGTCATTTGTGCTCATTAATATTCGGTTCGTGTTCCCAAAACTTTTCGAGCGCGACATGGGTGTCCGGCCGGAAATTGAGTACCTGCACGTAATCCGCTATTAATATCGAGCTTTAAACTTGTTTCCTCGTCGTGGGAGGGGGGAGGGGGAGGGGAGAAGCTCCTACCTACGGCAACACGCCAGTTTTCAGTAGATTATGAGAGCAGAGTGACGGGCGCGGGTACGATTAATGCACTCGCGGCTGTCCCGGACGGGAAGAAATCCGGTGCGTCGCGAGGGTAAAGCGCACCTGCGGCGAACTATGCACCTGCTCGCACAGTTGCACGAACTTTCGAACCGACGACCGGTGATTAATGATTTCCACCGAGTGGAGTCGCCGGCATTTCCCCTCTCCGCTGAAATCGCGCGACGAATTCGGTTCAGACTGAGTTTCATCGGATTAAAAAGTTTTACGGGCTCGGTACAGAACGCTGCTTTATGTAGTGTCTTACTGGGACTGAACAAGTATTATGTTATCGCATTTGAGCAAACACAAAAAGTTAATTCTCATATATTTCTGTAAATAGATTAAGATTCAATCAATTTATTAACGCAAAAATTAATTTAAAACATAAAGCATGAAATTAGGAGCATGTCAAATAAATAAATATATATGTATAGCTTCGTTGAGATTTTGTTTAATCAAAACTAGACACTGTTATCCGAATACATGCATTGATTAATTTTGCATTGTTTCGGAATGAATAAAGATCAAAATAAAAGCAACCTCGTTTGTTCTAAAGCAACGCGGAATCAATCAACGCATGAATTCGGATTAAAGTATCTAGTTTCAATTAAAGAAAATCAATAAAGTTATATAAAGTAACCATATCCAACATAGCCTATATAGCACCCAATATGATCTACTCACTGTTTGTAGGTAGTTACACAATAAATTCAATTAATAGTACTAGGATGTCATACAGACTGTTTATATGACTTGTTTGCATCGGTTAATTACTGAATTTGCATCCTGTTGTTGTCATCAGTGAAGCCAAATGTAGACATCGTCATCATGATCTAATATTTCGTAGGTAAATTATTGCTTTCTATAACTATTAAGTGATGGTTAATTTCCGCCTCATTCATTATATTAAAGCTCTATATTATACTTAACAATATTGCATTAATTTATATTTTCATCACTACATTTTGTTTACAACTACATTTTTAATTATTATATAATATATTTTGTTAACATTTTTGTTTATACAAAGAAAGATTTTTATAAAATAGGCAGATTCAATATAGATACTCATATATCATATACATATGTACATATTGTATATATACATACATCGATTACAATGGTTTTTTCAGTATCTTTGTTATTCTAGACAATGGATTCTAATTCACTTGCTAAACATCGTGGAGATAAGTATAATAGATAAGTCATTTGTTTGGAAACTAGTTTTTTGTATTCTTACATGTCAATAAATGATAACATATTAAACTTATGAACTTTTAACAGTAAATAACTTTATTTTCCATTTATTTAATATTTTTCATAAAATTATATGTGCACTCAATATGGTCTAAATATGTGATCTAAATTCTATTTTTTTTTTAATCTTTACTGTACTCATACAAATATTTCAAAATATCTCATTTTCAATATCCAAAAATATTTAAAAATATCTCTTTTTTAATTAACTTTCAGAAATGTTTCCTCTTGTTAAATCCGATTACTAGTTTTCAATTTTAGAAAAAAAGAGAAAAACTTAGATAAGCCATTTTGGGTTATTTTATATCTATTTATCTAATACATATCTAATAATACGCTCCTAATTTCATGCGTCTCTATAAGATAGATCATACAATTCTTTTGAGACAGATCTATTAACATAAAAGCGACTTTATTCATTCCGATAAGTAACCATATTTATTGTTTGTGCAGTTATATAAATATATACTATTTTTTTTAATATATTATATGTAATTCAAGCAGCTAATGCAATCTATGCAAATGATATTTACAATGGCTGTGCTAGCTTATTTGTAATTAAAAAATAAACAGTTTTGATTCGTGGTATAAAAACGTCATAAAGTATGCGAAATTAAAATAAAAATTAAAATAAATGAAGTTTTTGTCATTATTAATAGAAAAATTTGTTTTCATCGTACGAAGAATACCAGGCACGTTTACCGCGGTACAACGCAATCCATTGTCTCGAGAGCTGTTCTCATAAAGATGCAAAAAATTGCTAATTTATCGGTCTCAATGAGTCAAGGTACTCAGACGTAGAGAATTCTCTGCAAAAAGCAATCGATAATTTATCGCGATTGGCTGGTACCAGGCACCGAGATAACTTAAAGTATTCCGTTTTAGTTAGACGCTGCGCTTGCGAGTCTCTGGCACAGCAAGGAACATCGCAAGAAAAGTCGTCGTGTCCTCTTGAGCGAATGGCGAGGAACGAGAAATATTTCTTGTTGAGATAGCATACCGTACATTGACTTCTGTTTCGTGTAATAATTTTTAATAACAAATTCCAAATGTTTTAACGGTTACTGATGTCAAGAAGTTTAGTCATGTCAAAATATTCTTTCGACGTTACTAATATCTCTCTCTCTCTCTCTCTCCTTCTCTCTCCTCCCCTCCTGTCTCTCTCTCTCATAGTTTAAATCTCTTAACAATTTTTCAATACGTAGGCACATAAAAAAATTTTTTTATTCCGAAATTAGACCACGGTATTCTTATGTATTTTGACGCTGTGAATCAATCCGATGATCCAAAATTACTCCAATACGATATAATTTTTTAACAATGGAAAATAGCTCGATTTTCCAGTATTTTTAACCAGCTTGCACATTAACTTTATAAGCTTACATATTCTCGTTGAATTTCCTTTCTTTTATCTCGACTTGCATATTAAAAACCATAAATGACTTTAAAAATACTGGAAAATCCAACTATTTTTCATCGTTAAAAAATTGAGTCGTAATAAAGCAATTTGAACATCGGATTTAGTTTCAGAGCGTTAAAATACATAAGAATAGGTACTATGATCTGATCTCCGTAATCAAATATTACATTTTGTTTTGTGTGCCTGTGTTATCAATAATTTATTTTTACACATAGCAAATCAATAATATTATAATCAAATATACAAGATTTCTCGAAAGTTGCAATAAATTTACCATGTCACTTCCTTACTTGAAAAGTGATGCAACACAAAAAAAATATAATTTTCGAATTATTACTATGAATGAGTTAGGTAAACATAAAGACTCCATAACAGAATTAGGTAAACATAGAGACTCTATAACAGAATCTGATGAAACAATTTTGTCAAAATCGACGAGAGAGAGAAAGATATATGTACAGCACTTCTTCCTTGTATATATACTAACTTACTTTAACTTATACTGTCTCACTCTATAACTTTAATCAAGATTATAAAATGAGGCAGTAAATTAAAATAAGATAGTACAGGGTGGGCCATCTATTGGTACGTTTTTAAAAATGCGATCAAATGAGCATACATTGATATTTTTTATTAATTTTTTTTTTGTTGTGAAGCTAAAAGTATCCGCGTCAAGAATGAAAAACGATTTCGTTCATGTGGCTCCCTCTACTGGCCTTACAGTATGCCATTCGGTCACCCCAATTATTAATGACATTTTGGACTACCTCGACGCCAATTTCACTCAAAACAGTCGTAATATAATGTCATCCACTAACATCCCTTTCTCACGAACTTTCCTCACCAATTTGCGTATAGCTCCTTCGGTGGGTGCTCTATCACGACCCATATTTCTTTTCAAAATTCGTACAGTTTCGGCGACACAGCACTGACTTTGAAAATAAGTTTTTAAAATTTCAAAACGCTCTTCAAGAGAAAACATGTTGTTTCGTGCCGCGGACGGTATGACTAATAAACTGTCAAAATTTCGGGTCTGTAGCTCGTTCGGTGTTGCCATACGACGAAATTCAAAAACGTACCAATAGATGGCCCACCCTGTATATATACGGAGAAAATAATATACTTTTTTCTTTCATAGAATTTCGACAAAATCGTTTATGACCAGATTCTGTTACATCTTTAAGTAAATATTATTCAATCATCAAAAGTAAAATAACGTTACTTCATTTAAAAAATCATTAAATCGTCACAATTCAGAAAGGATTATTTTTGACAAATTATGAAATAAAAATGACAACATAAAATTCGATTGAAAAATTCTTTTTACCGATATTATTTAATCAACTAATAATAATCTGTCAAGTAAAAAGATAACTCTTCTTTTCTCAGAAACTTAATTTTTTATTTATGTTATTATACTTTTGAAGTAAGGAAACAATGTACGTTTTTAATTAATTAAAATTATGCTCGGAAAATAAAATACAACAATTTATCGCACCTATCACCAAGAGATCCGGTATAACAAACACATAGAATGTTTCAGGAAGATATAAAACTACATGAGAAATTTCGGTAGATGTCTAGAAAGATTTAACAGCATTCACACGAGTGCAAGCTGCTCGGCTTGCATCACGTAGCGAGAAAAGTGAAAGAAACAGAACATTTCGCGACAAAAACTACCACCGGGACGCAGCCGGCTTGCGCCGTACATTGCGAGTTTTGAAGCGTCCCATGAATTATGAAGCGGGGACAGAGGAGCGGAAAGGACTTGCGAAGTGTTTAAACTTTAAATGGCCGGAAACCATTTTAGGAGTTCAGGCTGCGCCTCTGCTCGCTAATATATATACGGACTCTTTTTTTCACGTATATCACAAACGAAAGACGCGTATACTTTACCGTCTTGTCGAGATCTCTTGGCCAGTGTAATTGAAGCTAGGTGAAGTTTGTTGGCTCAGTATGAGCAATATGGCATGTTGTGTATTCGAAAAGGCTTACCTAAAATCAAAAAGAGAAATTGGTTAATACACTAGACAAAGACACAAACTCATCGAATTTTTAACAGTATGCAAGTTAAGTCGGTGAATGTGTCGCGTGAGCGAGCGTGATGCCATTATCGGACGTGTAACTTCAAGGATTACGGTAGCGTTATAGTTCTACTGGAAATCACCGGGATATTTATAATTTGCCGCTAATCCTATTGTCGTGACGCTTTTATTACTTGATTTACGTACGACGGAACGGGTCGTTTTAACGGCCCGCTACAACGCGAACGCAACGACTCTAATTTATTTAGCGTTAGAGGGTCGTTTGCTTAACGAGTTGTACCACGTACTGCTTTAATAACATTTGCCCCAGTACAACTCATTCTTTTTGCGAACGAGTTTTAGCAGCCTAATCGATCCGTTAATCTTATCCATGTATCACTTTAAAACTACATTTTTGACAAAAAATATTTATATAAAAATACAAGAAATGACATGATAATCTTGAAAACTATCATAAAAATTACGAAGATGTGTATTTTATTAAGAATCCTATTAATATATATGTACAAATTAACTAACAAATCATTTTTTTACCAATCCTTTAATAATGGCTTTAATAATGTTCAATTGTTCAGCAGAAAAAGCAGATTTGTAATTGTTACAAAATTTTTTAATTGTATAATTGGTTTACATTTACATTTAGTGAAGAACTAAGCCAATCATAAAAATTTTACAATTATATTATAATTTTACAACAATTGCGCAAAGCTGCTTTTTCAGCTGAACACAGTCATTATTTCACCGCGAAAGTGTACGATAAAATAGTTTATTTATACACACCACGCTGACTCTTATTAGCCTTAAAAACTTATTATTATTATTTTTTATACATAAATATACATTTTATAATTTGATAGACTATATATTGACACGATTTTATGAAAGCATCTAAAAATTTAGATAACTGTACGGATCTGAAAATAATTTTGTTAAGCCATCAAAATAATTACGTAGAAATCTCAAGCATAATGAGCATAATGAGCAATGCAAAAAAATTTTGATATTCTATCAATCAGTTTGAGCGTCCTATAATTATTTTGATGGTCCAACAAAATTATTTCCAGATTATATCTAATTTTTTTAAATATTTCAACAAAAATATCCTTACGTGCACTGTCTGTCTTTTTAATCCTAATTAATAAGAATTTTAATAACTAAGTCAATTTTGCATCGTATAAGTAACATCTCATTAAGCTGCTCTCTGACTAAGTACCCAGTGAAGTTGATCCAAAGTATCTGATTTCCGTTATCGCATGTTCGCAGTATCGGCATAAATATTTTATCAGGATATCCTCATAATTACCATCTCTATTAAAAACGACTTTTCACCCGATAACTTGACCGAAAGCAGAAATCTTCGAACGACTCGCCGCGCCGCCGTGAAAGGCCGCTGTTGGAAGCTCGCAAGGAGCTAGGAAAAGACAGGGCAACCTCCGTGCAAAAACTTTTCCACGGAAATTCAACTCGAAGGAAGAAGCTTTCAGGATATCGAAAAACTTCGACCAACACCGCCCGCGTTTCCGCGAGGATGATTAATTGCACTCCAATTCGACGACGAGAATGCCTACCCATTCCACAAAAGAAGACTGCCACTGCTTGTCGACAGAGATCGGTCTCTCGATGAAGATTTCCTTCATCAATATGCGCCCACTTTTCATCATTTTTTTCTAAACATCTTTGAAAGATATTTTATTAATCCATATATTATGTAAATTACGTCACAGTTTTCATATTTTTTCCTTTGATATTAAAATAATGTATATGTTGTTAATATATATGAATTTACATTATTAACAAAATAACATTTATGTACTGCAATTTTTAAATAAACTGTTCGAAATCGAAAAGAATAGTTTTTCTGAAGTCTACAAAGTTAATACAAATCTGAAAATAATTTTGTTAGATCATCAAAATAATTATATATGTTACTAAAAAATGATTGTTAGGATGTCAAAATTTTTTGCAACATTGTTTATCATACTTCAACTTTTACTTTTAATTATTTTGATAGTCCAACAAAGTTATTTTCAGATCTGTGTCTAATTCAATTTTTAGGTATCATTCTTTCCGTGTATAAATACGAATTTCTTTCTGTAAAATAACGACGTGTTTTTCTTCTTTTTAAATAAAGTATTCAAAACGTACAAATTTCTTTATGGAAAATAATGATGCTTTTTCTTTTTGTTATGTTTTTCTATTAATATCTGCTGAAATAAAATAGAATCTCATAAAATATATACTTAAATCTAATATTTAAAATGTTCATATTTCCCAATAGATATGTATATCTTTTCTATAGATAGATATAAAAATATCCATAAATAATATTTCTTTCAGATATTCACAAAAATAACGTCTTCTAATATTACAATATTTTATTTCAATCTAAAACTTTTATCATTGGCATATTATTTTTCCGAATATCCCAATATAACTCTGCGAATATTCCAAAATATTACATCTTCGTCAACGACGTTACATCATTTTATTCTTATAAAAGGAAAGAAAAACCGGATGTCTATCACTCATTCTGGTGTGTAGCGTCGCACGATGAATCGCTGAAGATAGCAGAGATCTGGAAAGAAAGATAGGATGAAGAGCAAAAGACTAGGTAAGCAAATTGAGCCAAGTGGGTGCACTTCCTTCGCGGTTGGACCGAACGGAGTCAACAGCGACAGCGGTCGTGTGGAAGAAGAGGATAAAGAAGAAGACCCTCGGGATCCGTAAATGAGCAGCCGACTTTAATAAGCCACGGTAGAAGAAGCGGAAGCAGTAGAAAGACGAGACAAGCTGATAAGATCTGCCAACCAAAGACTAGTATTAATATTCACTGTGTCTTCATCGAGAGTCCTGTATGCGTCTTAAAGCGCCGCTGCTCCACTTTCAACGGCCTTTTCGCATGGATAACATCGACAAACGTACTTGAAAAGAGGAGCGCACAGCTCGAAACTTCGCTGAGAGCTGCACACGAGAGGATCTCAAACGTGTGCCGGATCTCGAGAAAAACCGGAGAGAATAAAAACCGCGGAAGCCGCTTGGTAGGAAGGCTTCTCATTCTTCCTTGTCTTCGCAAATCTAATTGCGCGTCTCTGTTAATAATAAAAAATAATTCAAGTTGACGATGACGAATTAAATAATTACTCTTACTGGGAAAGAGATAAACATGTCTCCCTTATATCGAAGATCGCTATTTCACACGATTTTGCGATAACGACATTCTACAGAGACTTGATCTCGTTAAATCCTCTCGCCAAATGTAAGAAGAATCATGCAGTTATAGAAGAAAATATATGCAAAGAATGAATACAAATCTTCTCTTAACGACATTTCAATGTGGTGAATCAACCTGTTTGTTGCAAAATAAATTGGATGTATCTATACGAAAGATGCTGTCATCATCCACGATTCATTTATTAACAACTAAATTCAAAATAACTATTCTTTCAAGATTTCTTTGAATATATATATAATATTTGCATAAAAATGTTAAAGTAATTTTAAATTAAAATGTCTTTTACCTGTTCAAATCTTTCTTATACTAAAAGTGATACAAAAAGCATAATATTTTCGAGAATTATTATTTAAAAGTAGACATCACCCCAGCAATCATTAAAAGATATGAACTCTCTATCTTTTAATTTTATTTAAAAAATCATCAAAATGTCATAATTCAAAAGGAGTAGTTTTTTAAATAAACCGTCAAAATCATTACAACTCAAATAAGATGGTTTTTTTAAGATTGTGGAACGCAAATGACATCTGATCATGTTAAGAATATATTTGTTTCGCCGATTACTTGATTAATCAATAATGTTCTATCAAGTAAAAAATAAGTTTTTTCCTCGTTTGGAAAACACATTTTCAGTTGTGTTTTCACTTTTAAAGTAAGGAAATGAAATATAAATCTGTTTAACTTGCGACATCATTTGCGAGCAAGTAAGCCAAGAGAGAAATGTAAATGCCCAGTTAGATATTCTGGTAAGATTAGATCAAATACCTTTTAATTAACGGCTTTGTACTATATGGTTGAATTAGTTGTCAATGCTAAGTATTACGAGGATATCGAGAGCTTTCATCTGTGCTTAGAAGCTTTACCGTTTAAATGCCATTACGGGAATTGTAGATTGGCATCAGATGTTACATAGCAGATATAGATACGGAGATATATGTATAACACTGCGGAGTAATTATTGACAAATCGTGTAACTGGAGCTAGATACCAGCTTTAGTTTAATCCTAAGTGGATTAGTGGAAGACATGAAATACAAACAGAATATCGAATCCTTAGCAGAATAATTGCGAATGTCTATTTCGGTATAAATTACTTAATATCAAACACTTGTATAATTTGACAATATTATTAATGTAATCAAATTATACCAAAGACTGATAATATATCTTATTATCATACTTATTATCATACATATATCTTATTATCATATTTCCTTTGTTTAGCTACGGATTCTGAACATGAAGCCGATTATATAAAACAATTTTTCAAAATCTTTTATTTAATATCTTAATATTAAATTCTAAACATAAAATGTTCAAGAGAAATTTCGGTTAATTATGTAAAGTATTCAAAGTTCGTGTGCGCACGCACTCAATAAAACTAAAAATAATATTTTTCATATTTACTCGTAAAAATCAATTTGCGAATGGAATTTTATTTTTAAATGCTTCTAATTCTAGAAATATCATGGGCGCTTCTAGAGGAAGGGTATTTAACCTATTTCTTCTCTCGAAATTTACGATTAAAAATTATTATCAAAACCTACACGGAAAGAATAATTTTACTCAAAATATTAAAAAATTTATCTAGATACTTATCTGAAAACAATTTTGCTGAGATTTCAAAATAATTGCAAAGAAACCTCAAGCCGGATAATGTTACAAAAAGTTTGAATATTCTAGCAATCAGTTTGAGCTTCGTACTAATTATTTCGATATAACAAAATTATTTTCAGATTTATATCTGACTAAATTTTTAGATATTACAGTAACACATCCTTTCCATGTAATATTTTTTCATTCAAAAAAAAAAAACGAACGAAAAAAGGCATTCTAAGCTCCAGAAAAGCAATTCATTAATGTAAAAAATTGCTGTTTATATGATAACAAAATTGATTACTCCTTTTAAAAACAAAAAACAAATATGCCTAGAGATATCGATATTTC
The DNA here is from genome assembly GCF_000204515.1 of Acromyrmex echinatior. The sequence goes on along the minus strand of NW_011627473.1, from coordinate 176,470 downwards.
TGTTAAAAAACAGATATTAAATTAATCAAGAATGTATAGAAAAAATGAAGATATAGGTTGATAATAACATCGCAGTCTTACGACAACGATGTTCGAAGACAAATCAAATAAATTGAGTAACAGGTGGCGTATCTACCACCTGTCAGCATCTTATCATTTCGCTTAGCTGAAGGATCTTGCGACAGGACAATGTTCTTTACAGTTAACAGATTTCATATACAAATGCGTCGTGAACTCATTTTTTAAATTACGTTCACAATGATTAACTATTATACAGTTACGAAATATAAATCTATTCAATATTCAACATCCAGAGTAAGAATATATTCGATTTATCTATTTGATCTATTCGATTTTCAACACCTGCTTATTAGCTTATAATAGCTCTTTTGTTAACTTTAAATAATATTTCATCACTCAAAATAATTGAATCGTTTACTATTTGGCCACAATTGTTTGGCATTAAACAATTTCAATACGTATAACATCACATCGATTGCTCGATAACGACAAACGTAATAAATACAATTTTCGATATTTGACCTGCTTGAAATCATTATAACGTTAGCAAATGGTTTCAAGTAAATATGAACATATCACATCATGGACGATAATAAATCAATATTGAGAAAATTTGTTAGCAACATAATAACTTTCGTATTCGTCTAATTTTGGTTTCTCTAACAAATACTACACAATCGCCACGAACTATTTTGGACTGTATGTTATCGCAAATGACCAAAAAATATTTCAGTTTCATAACAATCGTACTTGTATTTTCTTTTTTACATATTTAACATGATCATTACCATTACGTCACTTTCCGTTTCGATAATACGCTTTCTAGAAGATAGAGGAGTCGCAAACAGTGATGCAGTGCTTAATGTAGTGCGTAAAAAAAAACGTGTAGCGTCACTAAATGTAGACAATCCTATTTTTATTGCGTTTTCACTCGTTCCGCGAGTGACTCGCTGTTTCTGGTATATAAGCAGTCATGACTAAAATAAGCAACATTCGCACGCGCATGTACACGCGTATAAATCTAGCGTTTTATTTGCATCGGCAGTACATTCATAGTTTTGATAAAAATTCCACTCACGTTGTGGTACACTATAAACAGAACATATACCGTATTTTCACAATACAGACATGATCGTGCGAGAAAACAGGTAAAAATTTCTTCTGATAATTGTAGAGCTTAAAAAAAATATGTTTAAAAATTACGTTTATTAAATTTAAATTTTATCTGAATAAAAAAAATACAGATGAAAAAAATTAATGTGCTTCAATGCTTATATTATCAGCAAGTATAACGGTTTTGTTAAATGCGGCATAAATAAGATACAATTATTATTTTCAGTGGATATCATCTACTATATCTCCACTTGACTAGGTTAACTGATATATAAACCGTTACCGCATACAGCAGAGATTTGCGGTAGCAAATAGCGCGCACACGGGTGAGGCGAAGCATTAACGTACAGTTGCTTTAATTGCAGCCGCCCCGTGCATAACCACTTTCCTGTAACGAGTCGTAATTTATCCGGAACATTTACTTCCAGTGAAAACAGTTATCTCTCGAAACGAAAACGCGCCGCGAATTGACTAGAGATCGCGCCCGAGATTCTCTGAATGCTGTGGAAATCGCGCTAAGTCTATGGCCGTTCACTCGCCATCGACCGCGTTACCGCATTGCGAAATATTGCTTTCGCCACTAAATTATTCTCGTTATCAATGTATCACGGCATCAGTATAATGGAGCGGAGAATCGGAAAATGCTGGTGATCGAAAAGAGACTTAGTCGAAAGCACACATGATGGATCATTAAAAATGCAAAAAGGAACAGACGATACGTAGACTATTCGCGTGGGTCATGCACGACAGGATTTGGCGCTGACACACGGAATAGCAAAGTTACTTCACGTTATAAATATTTATGCTCGGCATACCACCGGCTATGAGAAAGACGGAAAGAGAAAGAGAAAGAAAAAGAGACAGAGGAGAGAGAAAAGGGAGAGAGAAAGAGAAAGAGAGAAAGAGAAAAAATAAATATGTACATCGCATACATTCGGTGCGTTGTTTGAATGTTATTGTAACGTGTTGCACTTCCTGCCGCAACTGCGTCAAATGCAATCGACATTCTCCGCAACGATTTTTTGGCAGGCGTTTATTTTATCTTCACCGTATGTAAATCTCGTAGCATTGCCGGTCGAATTACTGGTCTATACCTACATCGTGCGCATTAATGGTCGATTATATCGAAACTGCGATATATGAATTTTCCTAATGTCAGTGCGGTGTTTAAAGTGCACGCGAGTGCATGCGCACTCAAGCAGGTCTTTATGTTATACAACTATAACGAGACGGCCTATCGTAGATCTCCTTGACATCGTTTCAACATGATTTCTCATACAGTTCACAATTTCGCGATTATTAGATACGATATGTTGAACTACAAGAAAACTGCGTTCTAACCACAGGGTGTTTTTCGTAAAATGAGTTTATTTGTAACACGTACAATGTGAATTTTAAAACTTTTGTTTAAAAAAAAATAAATTATTTTTGTAGACATGACATTTTTGCTCGTTCAGAAAAGAAATCAAAGAATTTGTACATATATATGGAAAGGACAATTTTGTTAAAATATTTTTACATAGAAAGAATAATTTTGTTGAAATATTTTTATATAAAAATAATGATTTTGCTAAAGTATCTAAAAATTTAAATACTCCATTTTGAGATCTGTATCTGCATAGATATAGATTTAAAAATAATTTTGTCAGAATCAAAACAATTATGTAAAAAATTTAAGCATCATGAGTAATATTATTACTAAAAATTTTTTATATTTTAAAAATCAGCTTGGAAGTCCTATAATTATTTTGAACGTTCAACAAAATTATTCTCAGATTTATAATATATTTACACAAAGAACAATTAGAAAAGAACAATTTTGCTAAAGCATTTCAAAATTTTAGTAAATATACAAATCTAAAATAATTTTGTTGGATTATTAAAATAATTAGAAAATTCAAACATGAGGAACAACGTTGCAAAAGTTTTGACATAGTAATTTGAACGTCCTACAAAACTATTTTTATAGTTTAACAAAATTATTTTCAGATCTAGTTAAATATTTAGATGAAAGTCGAGAGGAATCGAACCGTCGGAATCATACAAAATTATATGGTATTGTTAATTTAATGTATATCTCGAAATCTTTAACAACCAGAGGTTGACTTCTTTAGCCTTCTGTATGAATTTTTTATTGTTTGTTGTAACAATTTTATCGAATCTCTTAAATTACAAAAATTTATGTTGAAGTGAAATCGAGCATCGCAAAATCGTACGTTGCGAATTCAGATATTTTATTCCTTTTCCTTACTTTCCAATCGCGAAACACAATTTACATAAGTCGCTACACCGCGACGAGTAATAAAAATCATAGAAAAAGAATCGTGTTTAAAATGCATTAAGTATTACAACCATGGAGTATTTTTTCATTGTCAATATAGTCTAGGCGGTACTACTATATAACAACATCATCAATCTAAACGATTGATTTCTAACTCGTTTTGGAAATTCGACTGACCTGAAAAGAAATATCTTAAATTTTTTAGAAAAAATTCTATTATTTTCAATACAAATTGGATACAAAAGGAGCCTTTATAGCATGTACCTGCTCTAAAAAATTCCTTTGATGGATCGTCCCTAAGGTTTATCCCAACTCCTCCTTTAAAGAAGTTTCTCCCCAAGATTCTACAAACCTTTGTACCTGGTATTTGTGGGTACCTGGTGGTGTGAGTCTAAAATAACCATCATTTCGACTGCAGAATCATCGCAATGAACCGACCATTTTCTATCCCGCAGCGTTTTCGTACCTTCTCTGTAGGGATGTCTCGACATTGTGCACCAAACTACCTGACATCTCGCCATTACTTTCAACGAGTAAAGAGAATTTAGAACGGTCATCGTAACGATAGCAGCGAACTTGAGCTTTTACGTTCCTCTTGCTCCGATAACGCTTTCGAATGGCTTATGCTTTCCAACGTAAATCGTGATGTAAGCTAACGATGAATTGCGAGTCGGCGAGTCTCCTGTCTTCGTGTTCACGCACGAACGACACATAACGGTTCTACCAATTCGCGCGCGATTTCTGGAACTGTCCGTCTCTTCTCTTTCACGACACCGTCCGTTGCAGCATGAACAGACAAGGCTTGTTAAGTGAAATAGTCGATTGCTTTCAATGTACAACGTTAGTTTGAAACTGTCCTTGCGATCTAAAGGTGATCTTTCCTTTCTGAGGAGTAGAAATTTCTATTTGACAAATATGTCTATAACACTATGGAACAAAATTTGATTTATTACAAAACTTAACCTTTTTTTTGCTAATCATTTCCAATGTATTTTTACTTGATAAATATGAATCTGGCAAAGTTGGCTATCATGTCAAAATTTTAAGAAAAATGGCATCAAAGAAGTAAAAAGTGTGACCCTCGTTTGACTTCATTTTTCTCTACGCTTTGACATGATAGCCAAGTTTTGCTAATCCATGTTCAGCAAGTAAAAATACGGAATAACTGTTCATACTCGTGTCGGTGGTCATAAATGATGTTTATCGTATAATTAACTACAGAAAAAATTCAAATTTTACAATAATTTGAAATGTAAGATATTCAAACCGGTTATGAAATAAGAAATATTTTTGCCATATCCATTATGCTAAAAAATAGTGCGCTCGTATATACTCGAAAGGCTATAAGAATAAAACAAACGAACGAGCAAAAGTTCACTTACTAAAAATCTTCATTAATATAAAGAGATATTATGGGACGTTTCTACTTATATAGGCATCTCAGCCATCTTCATAAATTAATCCGTAAGGGATAACACGCAAAAAATCTTAAACTTACATTTAAAGACACTAGTCACGAGACGTATCGCAATTTTATAAACTATTCCCACCTTAAACTTATTACGAATGCCTAAATGTAACATGATATCGATTCGAATTAATTTTCGTTGTCATATAGAAGTGAGTCAAGTCAAAATTTAAAGTAAAGATATACAGCAGAGTCAGATAGTTAAGAGATGCGTGAAAAAGTTTGTTATCTTAAATATCCATTATCTTTGACAAAGCTGTAAAACAGTAAAAATGGAGAGTCATATTTTTCTCATTAATGGAAACAAACAATATAAAGCGATGAAACGTTAATGTTACAATTTTCTCATAACAAACAAATTATTATATTATATAAAAAATTTCAAAAAGCCTTGCTTTTCATAGAATATATATTGTCTTCTATGTGGTCTTCTCATCACACTTGAAAGTTTTGAAAGTCATTCTTAAAAGTATATATGTGCTTTTATGTGTGAAATGTATCAGCATATGACAAATATTTCTAAATAGCGTAACAGGTCAAAGCCACATAATTACTAGTAACACAGGTTAACACACTGCTTGCCGGTTTTTCGACGCGTGACTGATCGCAGATAACTACCGTAACATCCTTTCTAATTCACAACATTTCCCGTTTATGCACATTGAATATCTGTACCTTTCCGTGCATTGAAGTATGCACATAACTTATTCATTTTATGTTTTTTACATTATCAGAATTTACGTTATCAAATCTTAATATTAGCAATTATATTAATGTGACGATAGCATTTTACTGGAATTTGTTCAAATATTTAGTTCGCGGACAATTTGGTACTAAAGTTTCTTTCATAAAATCGCTAAAAGAGTAGAGACTGTAGAGAGCTAGAAGAGAGAGAGCATTATAAAATCATACTCTGCAAATTTACAAGAACTATGAGTGTAATCTTGGTAATAAGACGCACGCTGCACAACGGAGAAAGATCCGTCGACAGGAAGTGCGTTGAACCGCAGCGTAACCTTGGTGCCGTCACGGGTGCTGCATCCCGGTTGGCAGGTGTAACAGCGCAGTAGTGGAAAGATGATCTACTGCAATGACTGCAAAGGTCAGCAGATACTGAAATCGCTCGACACTCCCATTGACAGCTTCACTCTTCTACCTTCCGTTCGGACGTTGATTAATTTTTTTTTCTCGATATCTATAATCCATCTGTTTAATCTTTCATGAGTAATATACAAATATATTTTCAAAAATATATTTATATCTTGAATAATTTTAAAAAAGTTTGAATACTCGTAGTTTATTGCACGCGGAAAGAACAATTTTGCTGAAAAATATAGGTAGATACAGATCTAAAAATAATTTTGTTGGACTATCAAAATATAATAATTATGTAAAAAATTCAAGTTTGATAAACAATTGTAGAAAGTTTTGATATTCTAATTATAATAGTTCGTTGTATATAATTATTTTAATATAGTCTAACAAAATATTATCCAACAAAATTATTTCTAGATATGTATCTCTAGATACATAAAGCTAAATTTTTAGATACCTCATCAAAACATTCTTTTCATGTAAAAAAACGAATAAAATATACTCCGTTATAGCAATTACTTTTATATGTTGTGCAATATAGCATTTCGTTTTAGTTTAGATTCAATTAAAATTTATGTTTAGTTCAACTCTAACTGATAATTACTGCGGTTAATGGTTGTAAACTATGTCAAATAAAAATAATGGCGCAATACGTATAAAAATAATGTCGCTTTTTTTATCCTGCTTTATTACAACATGCTATAATGATTGTAAAATAAAAACATTTATTTTGACTCATAAAATATTGCGTTCTTTTGCAAAGTGAATGAAACAGTTTCTGTGAATTGTTTTCTCTTTTATTTCTTCCAAACAAATAACTTCCTTATGTAGTTACGAAATGACACATGGGTTTACGATGATGTAACTGCTTTGCGGGATTCTTATTTCTAGAAGAGCCGTTTTTTTCTGAAAAGCGGACGCCGTTTCCTGTAGCTTTCCGTGAAAATAATAATGAGTGATTAATGCATAAGTATGCGAGACGTTGCTAGTGTTTCAATGATCATAGTACCAACTTCCCTCCCACGATAGTTTCCTAAGTTTATACATGATGCAAACTATATTATAGGCCATCGATACGTCATTATTCAACAATGAAATTCAACTATAAAGAATGCGAATGTAGTAAAATAACATAATGTATAAATTAAATCTCCATATTTATAAGTTCCAGTATTTAATTGACAAATTGCAACTTTTATTAAAATTACGTGACGTAACTGTATAATATTATAATAAATAGAGAATCTAAGGAATTTCGCTCTTCATGAAGATTTGAAAGAACAAGAGGACAATTTCAGCTGTGAGGACGATAACGAGAGCTGACTGTAAGTCGATCTGAGACTACAGGGATCTTCGATGTATGATAAAAACGAGTATTGACGTAAAAGACGAAAGCAATACGTTTATTTCTTAAATCGCCGCTCGCGTTTTCTCCGCATATTCTCCCCCCCCCCCCTCTCTCTCTCTCTCTCTCTGCGCCTCTCTTTTTTTCCTTCTCCCGTGCATAGTCGACGGGTGTGTGCAACGGCTCGCTGACCTGTTGCATGCTCTTTTGTCCGGGACCCAGTGCGCCACCAGTTTTCTGAAATGGCACGTATTCTTTCTGGCACTAGTGAGCGACACCGGCGAAACAAGAAACCTGTATTGTTACCGCTAGAAATCCTGTAATTTCAGAAGAACGACATTGCGAACGTAAGGCCTTGCGAGCTGCCATTCTCGTGTCTTCGATCAGCTTGATAGAGCTTTCCTCGAATAGAACCTGATCCTCGACATCATAAACCGACCTGATGGCATTAGATTGTATCATCATCTAGATCCACGAAGATTCGAAGGAATGGATGTATTTGATAAAAATGATGGATAATGAAGAAACTTTGATGGAAAGATCAAAATAACAATAGAGACAAAAAGTTTCGAATTTTTCTAATGCTGTAAAATTAAAAATTTGGATTATGTTATTTATAAGATTGAAATTAAAATAACGCATGCTTAAAATAAATGTATTGCATGATGTGTATCAAACGCGTAATCCTTCCACACAAAGAAATGATAGTTTTGCCGAAGTATCTAAAAACTTAGCTAATAGATACAGATCTAAAAATAATTTTGTTGGAACATCAAAATTTAATTTGCTGTTTAGCTAATTTTTACACTGAGGAGAAATGTAGATATTAAATTTTAATAAATATTTATTATATTAGGTGTTGGAATTAATTCGTAGCGTTTTACAAGTGATGGGAAGTACTTTCATTAATGTATTTTTTAATGCTCATGTGAAATAAATAACATTCTTTCATTGAAAACGCTACGAATTAATTCCAACACCTAATATAAATATTTGTTCAAATAGTACTAGCTAAAGATTTACTAGATATAAACATATATTTATTTAGTACATATATTTATTTGGAAAATCATTCATTTGTTTCAATCTTTTTTTTATTTAATAAATATTTATTTACATTTACGTAAAATGTTAATGCTATTCAAACAAACACTTATTAAAATTTAATGCATTTTTTCTCAATGTAGATACTTCAGAAAAATTTTTCCAAATGGGCAATTATTAAATATAAAAAATTGTCAATAGAAACTAAATAAAAGTGTATCGATTCAATGATAACTATATATTTTATGATATATGTGCAAAAAATATATTGTTATCTGTCGAACGAATATTTAACACAGAAAATATATACGCATATTGTATAATCGTGCGCACAATTTTATTCCACGTCCCAGATCTTGCATTAATATCTATGATAAATAGTGCATATTTTTCGTAATGCAGTAATTCTCTCGCCGGACAAGAGCACGAGCTTCGAACAAAAAAATATCTGAAACAACGGCGGTGATTCAAAACATCGGTATATGAAATGCGTGAGGCTGAGGCTCGTCCAATACAGCTTTGCCTAAAACTGTTTTTATTACTTTTTTATTACACGTTTACCCGTCTGTAAATCGGGATGCGTGAATAAAACGACGCACGTGTATGTGCACGGTTAAAAAAAAAAATTCATCGTGCGACTCTCGTTGAAGGTTTGGAGACATATGTCCGCCGTTGCCTGCGGATGAACGTCAAAAGTGTTTTAAAAATTCATTTCCCTCAGCGGAAAATATAGCGACAGAAAAAAAGTCTGCTTTTATTCAGCGTCGAATTACCCGGTGTCGTTAATCCCGAGTCGAGAGACAGGAAATGGCCGGAAGATTATACGATGTGAATCTCCGATTACAATGTACGGCTAATCAGCGTTAACCCTTGCTATGTCCTCGTATGCCAACGTGATGAAAAAACCTCGCGAAATAGGCAGAAAGTAGCGCGATTCAAGTGACGTTCAGAAAATATTGGTGAAAGTAGAAAAAGCCTATTTGTACTTGGCACTGCGGACCTCCACCTCAGTAGAATCTACTTTCATGTTCCACATAGCTACGTATAATCATGATCCCTCTTCGATATATCATTACCTGCAGTATAATTTCTAACGTAGAAAATCGAAAAAACGAACATGAAATACGACACGAACAGATCGTTCATCTATGAAAAAATAATTACGAAAAATAGTGATGCATCTATCATTAACATGTATCTCTCTCGCGTGCATGCATAACTCGTATATTCAATAATTTCATAACAAACGATGCAGTATTTATGTTTCGACTATTCATTTTCTGCATTTATTGACGATTTATTAACAGTAATATAAACCGCGTCATAAGTATCATATATACAATATCAGTCTTTGAAACTTTCGCTGATTACACGCAAGTCAGTGGTGATAAGAAATTGAGTGTGGATTTTAATCGCGTCATGATTATCACCAGAGATGTGCATCATCATGTGAATGATTGTAGAATGTGAGTCACAAACAAACATGGCGATGATCGAAGGTAAACCAGTTTGTTTTTTTTCTCAAGAAAGATAAACTCTTTCTTGTCCATATCAAATTAATAGAAAACTATGTCCGCAAATCGTTAAAAGTTTTGTCGTAATGTAATAATAAAGCAATTTACAATTAACATTAATATTAATAACGTATAATTGCAAGCTGGTACTATAATGCTCATTTCCTTATTATTATTCGGTGAAAATAAAATACAATTATCTCATTGTAAGTAATTTAATTTAATTTACTAATGTTCTTATTATTGTTAATGTATCCATAAGTGTTCTTCAATTTTTAAAAAGCAACTTTTATAATAGAAAGATATAAAAATGAAGCTAAAAGCCAAAAAAATTGAACTTTGTCGACTAGTACAATTATATAGTTATACTTTATAGTAAGATACTTTTTTTAGAACTTTTTAAATAGTAAAATATTTTAAATCCTCTTAAAATGTAAAATCTTCATAAGTGCAACATGTTATTATGTTATTAGGTGTTGGAATTAATTCGTAGCGTTTTTTAATGAAAGAATGTTATTTATTTCACATGAGCATTAAAAAATACATTAATGAAAGTACTTCCCATCACTTGTAAAACGCTACGAATTAATTCCAACACCTAATATTATGTCAACAAAATGCATTGTATTTCCACACTGAGGAAAATGTTCTGGTTAAACCAACAAAAAAACCCAGCTAGAACAGCATTATTATAATTTGCTGATTATCATAAGAGTTATAAGGTTATCAGAAATTCTGTTTGGTCAAATGTCATTCTAATTGAACTTTTTGTTGATTTAATCAGACCATTTTTCTCTGTGTAGAGATATTATGTTTTAATATGTTATACAAGCAAGCAACATCGGGTATTACGTGTGAAAATAGAATTATTACGGTGGAACTGTATGGTATAAAACCGAGTAGAGGATACCCATGAACAGGCTGGTTTCAATTTAGAAACTCGTTATCGTAACTTTCGTAACAGACACTACAGCGACATGGTAGTTTCGCACAGTACAATGTTTCGGTGTATCACCGCATAAACGATAGACGTAACTTATATCCGATCAAATTTTGCTGCGCGAATAGATTCCACTTCTGTTAGAATTGCACAAACGTACAGATTTCCAGAAAATAACATAAAAGTCTAATAATAACCAAACATTTTCATAATATTTTCAAATAACAATGAATTCTATTGTCTTACGAAGGAAGCTCGTGAGGTGTAAAATTCTAATTTTGATGAAACTTTGGGTACATATAGGGTACGCGCGTAAAAAAATGAATTTAGAAAATATCAGTTGTGCACAAGAATGTTAATATCTTATAAATTTCTAATATCTTAAATTCTAAATATTAGATATTTTTGCTTTCTTTTTGTTACACCCATTATAAGGCAATGTGTAAAAAAATATGGAACATAGAATTATTCTCGAAGCGTGGAAAACAACGAATTAACGAAAGGAAGCACTTTCTCATTGTTCTCACTATACAACTACAATGTAGACAATATGATTAGCAAGTAGTACAGTCGAGCAAGAAAATTGAATGTTACAAACAATAAACAATTTTAAATTATATTTTTGATAAATGATATAAAATAATTGATAAAAATGTTAAAATAAGATTAAATTGAAATTAGAACTCGGCATTTAAATTTTTTAAAGCTAATTTAATAAATAGTAATCTAGGTCACCAATTAAACAAGCTATAATTAGTGTGTGTGACAATGCATATTTTATTATTTCACAATATTTTTTATTTATTATATTTCTGCGACTGATGAAGACTAAGTATAGTCGAAACGTATCATTGGAAAATTATATTGTGAAATAATAAATTTTGCATTGTCACACACACATCTAATTATAACTCATTTAATTGTTGATCTGGGTTACTATTTATTAATTTGTTTGAAAGTTATACGAGCGTTAAAAAAGAATTGTTTTTAATTTATGTTTTAATATTTCTAAAACTAAATTATTAGTTTTATCACCTGATAAAATTAGCAATTTATTTATCTTTAGAAGATTTTTCCATATTAATTAGCAGGTTAATTAGCACTGTAATGGACAGTACTTTTAATTAATAAGCAGCTTTTTCTAAAACTTCGAGTAATATTATTAATGACAAATAATAACAAAATGTAACAAACAAAATGATAGTTATTGTTTTCTCTTTTCTTAGAGAAACAACTTTCTATTTCCAAGACATTATTCTTTTATATTTTAATAGCTGCAAAATCTCAACCATTCTAGTGTTAAAATTCACAGATACTGAATGCTAAATTTCACGGCAAACTCTCAATAATGATCGTTTTAAACGAAGCGAGATAATCGCGGAGGTATAATAATATCGAGAAGTTTCTTTAACTCGGTTGATCCGGTTATTAGGCTTTGTCTCGAGCTGTGTAACCCCGATGCTGGTGAAAAGTAATCGATAATGGACAGAACACGGTCTGTCGGCCGTGAGAATTTCTTCGCAGAAACGGTGGAGCGTGACGCTCGTCTACTCTTACAGTCACTACTACGCTCTGGCAGGTGGAGAAACTATAACGGATCTTCCCACCTCGACTTCCGCTATTCGTAGTAAAATGCAACCGAATGAAACTTCTTTCACGGCGTGTTGCAGCGCCTTAGGTGTGTCGAGTTAACCCACATGCGAATAACTGACTGAATACATATTGGATTTCAAGGAGAATACGTATTCCGATATATCGATCGTCAGTCCATCGCCAATTCTGAACTGACAGAAAAACTATTTATCTTCGCTAATGGAAACCAAAATTATATATAGCAGGTGCTACGTGATATCCAACATTTTAATTTTTAATTTTCTGTATATTTATATGAAAAAAAGCCAAATAGTTCGAAGAGCCAAAAAGTTCGAAAAATTTCGTAAAATTCATTCAACACATATTAGGTTTTATTATAGGTTTTATACAATATTTATATTTTACTTTTATATATTTAATATTTTAATGTTTGTGCTTAATGTTTATATATTTAACAAATTACATTTCATACTGATATTAAATATGTATTTTTAATAATAATTTGTAGTAATAATTGACTAACATAACAATTGACACATAGTGTTAACATTCAATCTGTGACTATATTCAAAATAATTAATAACGCGACAGAATTCTTCCCAATCTCTCAGTCTCGACTTTTCCCCGTTCATTTAGTTACTGAATGTATCATTCATTTCATACATGATTTCATATCACTGTAAGCATGATAAATATTATCTAGTAATCTCAAACAACTAAATAAATTGAAAAACTTTCAATCTCTTAGATTTATATACTACAAATATTAGTACAATTACTTGCTTCAAATATTACAGTATTTCTGTAAATGCATAATTTTCTAAAAGAAAGAAAGAAAGAAAAGAAAAAACATTTGAAACTTATAAATATTATTTTTCACATATTAATTATATGATAAGTCAAATTGTGTACAATTAAACAGTATGAATAAAATAAATTATAAATGACAATTCATTTGTCTTATGCGAATATATTCAATTTATTCATATATCAGATATTTCTCACTATAAAATATATAGCATACATATTATATAAAGAAGATGAGTAAAACAAATTTGAATTTATCGAAGGAAAATATTCTTTTCACGCGGATCTAAGTAGAAATGTGTTCATCGAGTTTCCCGCGATTCTTACGATGTCCGACCTTGACGAGGCATCGACGTAATGCATAATTCATCTGCATGCAAGGAGACCGCGTGAAAGATCGGACGACGTAAGCGCCACGGTGATGGTGGACGTCGAAGTGATCGGTCGTTCGTGAATAGGTTTCCGTCGTCTGTCTATCGACTGCTAACGTCAATTCGGAAACTGGTGATCTCGAACTCGACTGTAGAATTTGTCAGTCAGAAATCGTGAGAACGTGCGAGTAATACAAATGACGATTGCTGTCAAATGTGGGTGCCTCTGCGGCGCCTCGTGACCACGAACGCCGTCTGTCTGTCGTATTAAAGCATGAGGTCACGAAGGGAAATATGTACATCCAAAATGACGTGAAGATATATTCCAGCAATTTGTGGATGTATGACAATTGTGTTAAAATTATCATACATTTACATTCCACGTAGAAACTAATTTAGAAACAAGGTAGTAAAACTCACTAAATTGAGTCAATTCTTTTTTATCATGAAAACAGCTGTTCTTATTTTAGAATTATTAAAACTCGGACATCTAAATCTGATAAAAAGATACTGACGATTATGACAGTTACTGTAAAAAAAAATGTATGAGCAATATATTTTCAGATGCATTTAATAAAATTAATCGAGTGTTACAGCTATGTTATCAAATTATATTTTGACAAGATAAATTAGATTTTAACTTGATAAAAAATACTTTTTGTGTAGGTATCTTTTTTTAATTTCTTTTCTAATTCTACCTACAAGATGATGAATGACAGATCATACCATTTAATTCATCCAATTTATAGACATTGTAATCAATTCTATATCAGTTCTATATCAATTTTGTTAAAAATAAATGTATTAACATAAATATAATAATTATATATAACTGAAATGGTATAACATTTCATGCGCCACCCTGTAGAATAACTAATAAAAAATTTCGAAATTTTCCGAAAGTTAAATATCTTTCTAACATAGTTCCATTTTTCTTACATTGTTCCTCAAATGACAGATTCATATCTCATCGTAAGAATATACGTGATCCGCGGAAAAGAAAATTTCAGTTGGCACAAGCGTTATCGTTTCAACACTATCTTGCTGCGAGCAATATTTCCATATATATATGTATATATATTTCTCGACTGTGCCCTATACTCAGACATTTCCCTCGCTCACCAACGAAAAAATGGATGCGTAAAAGTAATTTAAAGTTCGCGAGTGGATGCCTCGCATCGTCGTGATTTAAGTTCGCTTAAGACGCGACTGCGCCGTTGGCTCGTTTCGAGCACGGAGCAGATAATACGGGGAGACATTACGTGCAAAGTTATCTTTCCGAGATTGCAAAACGTGAATAGTACAAATACTATATTACTCTCTGCGAGACAAGTTGCAAAATACTTTTCGACGAACAATTATAATGACCGAACGCACGATCCACAATCTTCCCACGTTGAGATCTAATATCCATATCCAGCCGTTGAACATTATTATTCTGCTCGCATTAGCATTCGCGATAATCTTGAAAATACGCCTGCAGCGTTCAAGTAATTACTAAGAATGTTATCGCGCCCGTTGCAATTTAATGTAGTCGGAATGGCTATAACTTTGCTACAACGACAACAGAACGTACAACAAAACTTTCTAGTATGAAGCAGAAATGAAGATTATTGGAGCGATGATAATTATTATATACCAGACACAGCTTTGTCCGTTCATAGCCGATATGCTAAACTGTAGTTAAATCGAGCTCTTGATATATTTCTAAAGAGTCAACGGATACTTAATTTATTTCACCGTTTTACCTTGCGTTACTAGCAAGATGTAAATCGCGAAATCGATACTTTGTACCACATTCTTTTTCCCTTAGCCGATTTACTGGCGTTGTACATCTCAAGTGAATCGAGATGCGTATTTCAACGGGACGCTACATTTGGTTCGCAAACCGCACAAAGAATGACTAGAGAGACCCGACGAAGAAAAGCGCGGATAATTTATCTAAGCGGATTTCTGCGTTAATGAGACTTGCACGTCGTCGCAGCAAATTATATCGGTTTACATAAACGAAAGTACCTCACTCGAAGAGAATTTTAATATACGCCACTTCGCGCCAATGAAACAGCTCGTGATAAATTACTATTATTACGTTTATCTTTTCGTTTCAATATATACTTTGTGCGCAAACTATATAAGCAACACTGGAATCGACGCTGTATTTCTCAAACGACCTTTATCGCGAACACCATGCGCTCCAATAAGATCTGAACGCGCATTATCGAAGGAGAGAAATCGCTCAAGGAGAAAAGAGAGAATAAAAGGATCGTAGAACGAAAGACCGATCTTGCCAAAAAGTGAAGTAAAGTAGAGAAAACTCGTCGAGGCACTCGTTAAACCAAACCGATGCTATGTTCAAACTTAAAACTTCATTGGAAAAGAATTCACGTATCGGACGCAAATAAATTTAATACTTTTTTACCAATTATTTGTATATTTGCACACGAAAAGAATGATTTTATTATATGTAACAATTTAGCTAGATATATAATAACTCTGAAAATAATTTTGTTGAGCTATTATTATAATTATAGAATATTAAAATGTTTCACAGCATTACTCATTGTACTTAAGTTTCCTAGAAAAAATAGTTTTGCTCAAGTATCTAAAAATTTAGCTGGATATAAATAAAAAAAATTTTTGTTGTATTATCAAAATAATTATAAAATATTAAATTTTCTTGCAACATTGCTTATCATGTTTAAGTTTTCTACATGGAAAGAATAGTTTTGCCTAGATTTTGCTGAAATATATAAAAGATACAGATCTGAAAATAATTTTCTTAGACCATAAAAAGAATTATGTAGAACAAAATGGTTTGAATGTTTGACATAAGTCAGAATATCAAAACTTTTTATAACATTACTTATGCTTGAGTTTCCTACAAAATTATTTTCAGATCTGTGTATCTAGTTAAATTTTTTAAATATTTTAGTAGTTTTTTCTATGTATAATCAATCTTCATAGGAATATTTATTGTTATTGATTAATGAAGAATTATATACTATGTTCTGCTTTACGAAAATAGTGTCTCAGTTTTTAGCATCGATTCCGTTTTTTTTTTATGAATTTTTAAATAAAATATAATCAAACACATGTCTCGCAACGTATTCTGTTAGTCACATACCATTTCTTTCCATTAGAAAGTTTTTTCGCTATGTTATACTTTAAATATGGTAAACGCAAAAATACCATTTGAATCACGATAGCACACAATTTTCACTTACAATCTTATGTTACTGTTCACTACACATGCGACTTCGTGTTACATTGTAACCCGAAACACGGGTTTTATCAAAAGTTGCCATTTTCAATGGCTATTATAAGAGTAATTTCTCAATTCACATCAAAAATTTTCTCATATTTTACAAAAAAAATTTCCTCTCGCAGCTGTAATTACAAACCATAATTAGTACTCGTATTTCTTAGCCGGAACAAATATTTGCATGATTTTCACAGGAATGATAAAATTGCAGACAAGACTTTCCGCGATTCCAATTGAAGAAATGTTTATTCAATCCAAGTAGCACTCGTGATGGTCTTCCCTTCCACCCATCTCCCCCTCCCCCCTTTCTCTATCTCTCGCAAAATTATATTACAATTATTATTTCTTGGTTTAGCTCGCGTAACGATCGCTTCTTGCCCTGCGGCAGCCCGAGCCGAAAATCAATGTCTCTATTGCTTTTGGCCGAGCTCTCTCACAGGCCGGTAAACCATAAGTATCCGCGTTAAAGAGGGGAAAAAAAGCCTCTTGGCTCTCGTGCACGTCGTGCTCAAAGCACCTTGTAAGAACGATGCCGAGTTCAACGGGAGTCTAGTAGCGTGTTCTGGGCTCGCTTTTGCCGCCAGGCAAGGAACGCGTTCATCGGTGTGTGTCTGATTGGCGGACATGGGTGTAGTACGGTGCCGGACGGGTGCACGGAGATGCTCGGACTTCTCAGCCGACAACTCGCCAACGTCCGTCAAAAAAGGAAGATATTCCCCTTTTCCGTCGGCAACGCAGTCGTCTAGAAGAAACGTTTATATACAGCGACTTTGGCACGTCTTCCGAAAAAGATGGACCCTCCATTTCGCGGCGATCCGGAAGAAGAATCAAAGGAAGCGTGTATTGTACTCGAAATGTTACTCTGTCATCGTTGAAATTGTTCTTCGGGAAAATATATCGAAAAAATAATGTTATAACTATTATCTTTAAATTAAAGTTTCTAATTTTCTCAATAAATTTTTTCTTAACAATTTATTTCATTACATTACCTATTTTTACTATGTTTTATATTCGTGAAGAGCAATAATATAAAATTTAACATATGCATCGATTAATAAAAATGACAGTCTCAACATAACAGATAAATTTCATCATAAAAATAGGAACGGCTGAAGTTATGCGTTACGTAAGCATCAATTTTCAATTCTTCGTATCCAAGATAGTCATTAGACAAGAAAACATTAAGTTAGAAGAGATTGCTGCAGTTTCGCTGCAATCTTAAGCAACGTGCATTAGCAAATTAAATATTTATGGTATATTATTTGTTTAAAAAAAAAGGGATATGTATGAAAAAGACATGCTCAACTGTTAAACTTAATAACTTAAAACTCGTTAGGAATGTCAATATTGTCAAATTATCAATATCGTTTCTTGAATCAGTTATCATGATTTTTTTAAGTTATGAAATAGTGTATAAAATTCCAGTTTGATTAAATAATTGTCATTACCGGCCTTAAGAAGGAGTTAAATCGTTCTAAAGCGATGTTTAAAAGAACTTTTAGATATTAAATTGTTCTAAACGATGCTTAAGGAATCTCTTGGGTGCTTGCTAATCGTCTTACAACCGAGGTTTAAAAATAGAAAAAGATACTTATATTATTGTCGTTGGTAATATGCAAGCACCGTTTTACATTGCGCCTTAGTAAATTCCCAGAGCGCGTTTGCGGCTACAAAGCGCAGTGGAGGTGTCCAGGGCACTCTCAAGAGTACAGGCAACGCAAAGCCGCGCGTAAAGAAAGAGGCTAACGGAGTAGAGGCTTTCGCCTACTCGACCCGAGAAACCTGTTCGACCGGTCTTGCTTGGCCGACCGCTTTTGCCCCTCTCTCGTTCCTTCTTTCCATCGCTCTCTCTCTGTCTCCTGCGTCGTCCTCCTTCGACTTGAGTCCAATTCACGTAAACGCACACGAACAGCGCAGCACGTAAACGAATCGAAAGGACTTGAGGCCGAGAACGCATGGGGCACTCAGGACAAGAGAGGTACGTTCGTCCTTTGGAATTTTCCTGTATCGCAAATCGACACTCTTGGGATCCACACTCGCCACCGCACCGGAGGATTGCCGAGTGGAATTTTACGTTTGTTCTACATGATTGAAAAACATATCACATAGTACAACAAAGGATTGCTGCAGATACAATAAAGAATTGTAGAACTGTGGATACAATAAAGAACTGCAGAAGATACCTTACCGCAAATTAAAATTCTTATTAATTACATAAAACACTTTTAATTAACTATTTACAATCATTAATTTATAAAAATATATTATAAAATATTCTCAGTTGTAAATTATTTGCTGAATTATAAAATAATAATTTTTTAATCAACTAAATATTAAATAAGTTTTAATTACTTCCATCAATGTAAGATTAATTTTAATATTGGTTCAATTCATCTTTAATCGTTTTTCGATTCTAAGACAATTATTCTCTTCTAATTCTAATAAAGTCTTTATATTAGTGGAATCGAGTTTCAGTCATTTACTTCATTTTGCAAAGAATATCAATTTGTGAATAAAGTATAATTAAATTGAGATAGGATATCATGAGTATTAAAAATTGATATCGATTCACAAATGCGAAAAATTTTTATGTCAATGACGTAGTGTTCATGTATGCCTGCGACTCAGAGTGACGCAGCAAATCGACGATAATAACACGTTACTTCATAAGCGACCACAACAGACCCTCGTAAATAGCTGATGCTCTTTCGGACTCTCACTCCCAAACGAAACACCTCCCTCACCGTGGATCGTTGAACCCTACGGGCAGCCTTGAACCCTTCGACCGGCTTTCCTTGCTCGTACCTTGGCGCGGACGTTCTAGGAAGTATAACGACCACGAGTAAAAGAGCCCCCGCCGCCTCACTCTCGTGCTTTGTTCCTTTTTTTTTCCTTTTTCCTTGGGCTCTGGCGAGGGTTTCTCGTTAGGGTCAGCCCAGGGCAAATAGCAACGCGAATCTAGAAACGCTATTCTTGGTTACTTCTGCAGAACGAGGGAAAAATTCTCTCTTCCTGAATTATAAATGCGAAAGAAACAATCGACCATCAGATAGTAACACCTACTCAATTAGCTTTCAATTTGCAGCCCCACGATAGTTTTAAACAGTATATTAAGGTTCATTTCTTGATACAGTCTATTTATCAATGCAAATACATTCGAAATACATTTTATAAGTAATATTGCACAGCAATCGCACTGAATACTATCAGGCCAAGAAGATTAGATTCCGTTTGGAAGCACTATTTACCAGATCTCAAGTTTTGAGACTGAATAAGCTAAAACGAAGTAACCTAGATTACGACAGATTGCACCAGAGTAACCTAGTTTACGTCACCCAGCATCCGCATGGCAAGATAGATTTTAGTACAAATTGCTTTCGATTCTTCTAAATAAAACCTTTAAAACCCATTTGAAATTATCCGAAATCTATTATTCATTTATATCTTCAGAAAATTTAACTTTTAGAGAGCGAAGATCTATTTTTTAAGTCTTACGGCTTTTTCTTAAAACAAAACAGATTTGTTAAAATTATTTCATTGGATTCTTTACTTCAAAATATAATACTGTTTCAGCGCTAATGATTTTCCCTATAAGATTAATAGATCTCCAACATTCAGCCGCTGATAGTTTGAAAGTCTATGTCCTAATATTTTTTAGATATAGTACATGCAAGTTCTATGTATGGACCAGAGGAAATCCATATAATCTCTACAACATCGTGTATTTCTACAACATCTATGTATTAAAGGATTACCGATAGCTATATGTTAACAATAAATATTTATCGTCTAAGGATCTCTTTATGCTCCGATATTGAGGTGCCCAAGTCGGAGTCGTCACATTCTCGCTTCATTCGCGTTATAGCGCACGGCACTGAGATTCAGTGTGAAAGTGTCGGATCGGCTCTGGCGAGGAAGTGGCCCCGGGAGTGCACTAGCGACGGAGTAATTACGATCAGAGCACTTCGTCTCCACCGCTAGTGTTAGATCTATGATAGCAATGGATGGCCATGAGTGTGAGAGAGACAGACACGCAAGTAAACAGAAGAGAAAGAAAGAGAGAAGAGAGAGAGAGAGAGAGAGAGAGAGAGAGAGAGAGAGAGAGAGAGAGAGAGAGAACGTCAAGCAGAGAGAAACCCTGGCGAATCGAAGAAGAATAGCTCGAAGGATGGAAATTCTCCAGCACGAGAGGTGGAGGACAGAAGACTTTATTAACGTCCGACGAAGAAAGGTCTTCCGATTGGAAGACGAAGGACATACAGCGGAGTGAATCGACGCCTACGCCATGTACTTCATCGTCCCTTTTCGTAACGGATTCGTCCCCTCCTCGATTCCGAGGCGATTCTGTTGGCTCAGGTCCCGAGACGAGAGAATGAAGTTCAAGCTAAAGTTTTTTTTTATACAAGATGTGAAAATTGCGTTCATCCGCAGAGAAAAAAAAGACAATGCTTAAAAATATTTTCAATTTTCGATAGCAGAGGTTAAATTTTTAATACTGAAGTTAAATTTTTAATACTGAAAGTCCCTCAGTTAAAATTGACTCACTTAAAATTGCTTCTTAAATCATCTAAGAATAGATTATTTCTTTTAATAAATTTCAATTCATTGTCTTGCTTTCTTAATCTTTTTATTTATGCGATAGATAAATTATCACATCTTTTATGTGAAGATGGAACAATCGCCCTGAATGTAATAAGTAAGCAATAATATTTCCAATCAGGAGTAGTCTACATGTATATATGATTTCATCTTGTGTCTTTTGTCTATCGTGATTAATACTGTACTATTATCGCACCTCAAATCTACGTTCAATTCTCTCGATTGGTAATTCGACTTCATCATCACTCTTCACACTTAAATAAATTGGAATGAGATTAAGAGAATGTTTCATGACGGAATGCGCATTGTGCTCGAAGTTTAATTCCTGGAACATGCATGTAGTAACTACAACATCAATTCTTTTGTTGAAAGAATTACATCAGACTTGCACTGCAATTTAATTACATATAAAAAAAATAAATATTCTGGAATTAAATAAACAACATCTATTGTAATATTTGATGAAAAGTAGGACGATATATATTTAAATATAAAACATTCATATTTCTCTCTCCTGTTCTATTTCTCCTTTCTATATATAAAAATATAATATACTATTCTACTCCTAAAGTTCAAAAATATTATCAGAAGAAACTTTCCCTTCAAATCTAAAATTACTTTTCTTATATTTTCCATCTTCTTTAAAGTTTTATAACGTATTCTAATATTATATCAAGTATTATTAGGTGTTGGAATTAATTCGTAGCGTTTTACAAGAGATGGGAAGTACTTTCATTAATGTATTTTTTAATGCTCATGTGAAATAAATAACATTCTTTCATTAAAAAACGCTACGAATTAATTCCAACACCGAATACATGAAGTTACTTTATGTAAAATACTACAAGACGATCTAATAAGTACAATGCATTCGAGGTTTAGTTGCTGAACTTACGAACGGCGGCCTTAAATGCTGAATTCCAATGGAAAACATCATTGGAGTAACGATGTCAGTGTTATCGATGTTCAGTCGGAACATTCGAACGTGGGCAGAGAGCAGCATTTCATTTCGAATCTTTTCAGAAGTCGACTGAACGAACGTTCAATCGATCAACCGAGGGATAAAAGGCAATTATATCCGATGAAAAGGTAGACGACGGGTTTTACCTCGACTTCGTTCGTTCTCGTATCGACGACGACAAACGAGGAAGTATCAGAAACAGCCAAGTCACGACTTTCTTCAGAACGTCTGGTGTTCGACGAGATGCACCTTGCAGCTCTAACAAACGTTGCAACGACAATGCATCGTGTTATTTTTATCTCTCTCCCTCATTATATTTCCTACACTCGTATGCTGCATCTTCACTCTTTCTCTCTCTCTCTCTCTCTACCTTGCATTTTTCTCCTCGACTAGAACTTACCTAAAGTAAACGCGGCGCAGTTTAACGACGTAACGGCGCTGCTGGCCGCTAATTTATCGAATGGAACTGGCGCGAGGGAATCGACGCTCGAATCACCAAACGAAAAAGCTTTCAATTCGACAACGAACGAGCCGGTTAGCTACTCTACGAACTTTAATTGCGCTGCATCCGCCCTACGTTTGCACACGCTGTGTGTAGTTTGAGCGAGTTTGATCATCGCATCTGACGGCATTTCAGAACGAAGAACGCACACGGCGACCGATCTATGTATATAACTGCATACGAATTCTTTTCCGCCCAAATAAGAAAAAAAGGGAGGAAAAATTAAAATAATTTTCTGTAAAAAATAAGACAATTTTTTGAGCTGTAATTAATTTAAAAAAAAAAGGTGCAAAAAAATTAATGTTAGACTATTGACATTGGAAAATGATTTCAATTTTCCAAAGGAACAAAGGAACTATTTTTTCCGTCACTTATCAAATACATTTCGTCAATTGCACTTATCATGGAGCATCCTGTTTATCTCCCATTCACTATATTTGTAAGTTTTACACTGTCGATCTAACTGAAATTGCCAATTTAGATAGCAACTGATTAAAGTAACCGTCCACGCATGTCGAGCAATCGCGTATCTTCAAACAACGAATGTTTGTAAACCCGCATCCGATTTTTATTGGAAACGCGATGTTTTCGCACTGGATTGAAATTGTTGGTTTGATTTTGACACAAATTGGCTGTCATATAGCATTTCAATTTACACGGACGAATGTTGTCTACCAAAATAAAGCGCAATGTATTATCTAAAATCGTAGTAAACTGACTCTTTTCTGAAAGATATAAGAGAGGAAACAGATTTCGCGGTGCAACTCGCGGTTAACGCCAGTATATAAAAGCAATTCGTCGGGCACACGTATGCGGCGGTTTCGTATTATGCAGACCGTATTCTGCGATTTACTGGCGAAACCCCGCTGCCGCGCCGTCACTCTGATCGATTTTCTGTCCGAAAAATGATATTGATATACGAGAGAGCCAGTCGATTCCAATCCTCCCGGGAGGGATCGGCGGCGAGGCGTACAACGCCAACGATGATCCGTACGTCCGCAGCACGTCGTTGTGCATCTTCCCCGTGCCTATATATAACGCGCACGTGTACATATGCAGGGTGTCCCGGAGTTATCGTGCTTCCTCCCGTCTGCAGATAAGGTCCCAGTAATGAAAAATGAATGCTGGAGGGGGCGAAACAGAAGCAAAATTGAAAACTCAAGTATCATGTTGGAAGTTTCGGTAACTTTGTATGTCTGAATAAGTAACACTTTATTCTCTAACTATAACTTCAAGAGCATTTTATTTAAATGCTTAATTTAATGCTTAATTAAAATAAAATTTAATATTAAAAGTTAAGAGAATTAAATAAATAAAATGAATTAAAATGTCACCGAATGTTAATCCATCTTCTCAGAAAATTATGACATCGATTTAGATACAAAATGAACTGTAAAATGTGCAATAAATAGATTTCGATAATCAGAGCCAAACATTTAAGTTATTCCTGAGCATTAAATCAACAAATGTAGTAATTTCAACATTCACTAAAAATCTTTATTTCTATTATTAAATCAACATAATACATGGAGAGGACGATTTTGATGAAAGATCTAAAATTTTACTGAACACAGAATATAATTTTGTTAGACACCGTCAAAATAATTTTAGAAACTCAAACTGGAGGATAAATATTTGATAAATATCAAAATTGTTTGCAGCATTGCTTATTTATTATCATTTTTTAGTTTCCAACGAAATTATTTCAATGGTCCAAAATTATTTTCAGATCTATATCCAGCAAAGTTTTAAATCTTTCAACAAAATCGTTCTTTCCATGTACATATTCGAAAGTACGATAATTTTGGAATCACCCTGTATGCTCGCAATACGGTCGTCATTACGATGTGCTATAACGTGAGACGATATATATAATGTAACTATGTTGCGAGGGGCTTGGTTCATGTTCATCGGGCGACCGCGCCGTCATAGAACGTCAATGTGGAGTACGTCGACGAATCACGCGACTACAAAGCGTAGAATTCAACGTGATTAACGGTCGTTAGGGATCCTAATTAGCTGGTCGTGACTTCGTTCGATTAGACATGGCCAGAATCTATCAGCAGGATTATTTCCGGAAATAATCTTCTTAATATCCTTATGGAGATCCGATCTTCATTCAACGAGAATTTCCTTCATATGTTTGTATTCATTCCACAAGTCGATATTAAGTGTCTATCGCGATGGAGCAGTTATCCACGACAAAAGCTTCTTGATGATTGATCGACTAAATGTCGAATGATAAAAAGAAAATATCGATTTTCATTCAGACAGATATCAAAGGTATTTTCTCTTCAATGTGCGCATTTCATGATACTTACATGATATCGATTTCATATATATAAAACTGTAGACATCTAATATTAGATAATCGAAACTTAATGATTAATTCGCTGTTCGTTACTGTACTCTGTTATATACTGAGAGAAAAATGTTTGGTATTTATAACTATAATTATGTATTATTATAATTATGATTATTACTGCTGTAATAATAATAACAGTAATTATGTGTATAGTTCTAGCAACAATAATGTATAATATTTGGCAATCTAAAATGATACTACAATTATAGTTATTATAACCATAAAATAGTTGAAATTAAAAGTGATTCAAATGACTATAATTTTACAGTCATATTTTGGGATAACCATATGTTTTACGGTCGTCGTTAAAATTATAGTTCACTTGAATCATTTTATAATTACAAATATCAAACATTTTTCTCTCAATGTATTATTATATTTCTTATTTATACAACTTTTGTGTTACTAAGAGAATATGCTTTTCTAAAACGATGTACAAGGCGTCCGATAAATTTTGACAAAGTCTACAGATGTGTAGATAAAGCGGACTAAACTGAGTCAAAAAGTCTTCTACCACTTTGCAATTTTAACAATTCTTTTTAATTTATTTTTATCCAATGAGCATAAAATAAATTTAAGAATATCTTCAAGAATTTGCTAAGAAACATCTTTAAGATATTTCATAAAAAATTATGGAAAAAATCTTAAAGTGTTATGCATCAATTTTATCCAATTTATTCGACAATCTTACGAAATTAATATCACGTTCACTATTGCAAAAATTGCAAAATGGTATTTTTAGGGGGCTTTTCGATTCAATTTGGTCTATCTACACAAGAACGCTTTGTCAAAATTTATCGAACATCCTGTATAACTTATTCTTAATCTTTCTCCCGTTTGCTTTTTTTGAGTAAACGCGTTCAAATTAATAGAAAGTTTTAACCTCCTCATGCGGCCGCTATCAGAAATGAAACTTCAATTAACTTATTATTAGTCCAAGTGCAGCGCGGCCCGTTAACCCATATTGCCCGCTTAACGAAGCTCGGCGACGCTTACGGGAGCAATGCGTTCTGGCTGCATTCCCGCGGAGGGTAAATTCCACGATGATAAATGCTAAAAGCGCGTAGATTCATCATAGAGATTTACAGTGGCCGTACGGCCTGGAATCGTATTTTCTAGTATTAGGAGAAGATGGGCGAGGCTCGTTTTCCCTCCGACCAACATACACACACACACACACACACACACACACACACATTGTGAATTCGGAACGAACCCATTATAGCCATAATAGTCACATACTTTACGATACATGTAACATATGTATACACGCACAACCTCATTATAAACGCTCAACACGATACACGTGTAAAAGCCGTCAAGTTCTACCATGAATCACGATAAAGATAAAGATGCATTTGGACAAACAAAAGTTGAGAGGTGTTCAAGATATTTCGAAACTTGATAAGAGACTTTGTAATGGTATATAATAATTATGATAATTATTATGTAACGTATTTATGATCATTATTATTATAAATATAACATTTAAAAAACAGACAGACAAAGAAATAATGATATCAAATATCAAACATATTGTTTTCACGAGTAATATTTGTACAAATGAAGAAAAATAATCGCGCGCAAATGTAATTGGCATCTTAAATAGTCCTACATAATTAATTAACTTTAATTTTTACAAAGATCAAACATTATGTATTACTGCATTGCGTGATGTCCACGGTATTACACATTTCATTTTTACAGTATTAAATTGTTTATCTCGCGTCGCGGATTTGCAAGTAACACGGGAAACATTTCGCGACCAAAAAATAATTCAATGGAATGTGGACGATATTTTAAAATCTAACAGACTTTCGATATTGAAATACGAAGAGCGTAGCGTAGTAAGTTGGCGAGGTGCTCGAAATGTTCACGCGTTCGATCGGCGTACACATATACGGCGGTAAAAAGGCGGTGCCTCTTCCAAATTGCATTTGCAATTCAGATGATATAACGGTGATGTTTATCTCGCGATATATTTTCGATATCGACCGGATGAAACCCGGACATCCTCGAATTCAGAGTAGCCACTCTGTATCACATACGTTTGTGACTAGTTTCTTTTATAATTCGCTCGATACGTGGCTACGCGATGACATAATTCAATGGTAAGATTACATCAATAAAAGATTTACCGAAAAACTGGACGCGTCATTTCTGCTATTATTATAAATACATGTACACAATGAATTATCAGAGAATTGTACACTTCTCTATTAAAAAGGCATCATATATGCTGACATGGAAAGTTAAAATAGAAGCCAACGAAGAAGACGGACGGCACACGCGATATTTTTACTTAGAAACGAGTTATTATGCTAAACCTGTAATAACTTTGCGACTTTTTTAAACATAATTACGTGCGTGACGACAGAACTAAAGATTAGCATATTGATTTATAATTAAGTAATAAAAAACTAGAAATTTATCTAACAAGGAGAGAGATAGAAAAGAGAGAAAGAATTTATTACAGAATGTAATTTCGAATTATATAAATTATATACATTTTATAGAAATATTATTATTAAATTCTGTAAATAGAGAATATATAGGAATTTTTTTTAATTCTATATTTATCTTGCTTATTATCAAAGGATCAAAGAACTTCATAAACGAATGGAAAAGTTCATATCAGTCTGCAAAAATAATATTACGCCTATGGATCAAAGTGTTAGAAAAACACGAAAAGTCGTATGACAGCGTCGTTAACACTTTCGCAAAATAAAAATATCAAATCATTTAAATTTCCGATCGAACAGAATCTTGGCAATTTGCCCATTTCCTATGATATTCGCGTTATCGAAAACATCGCGTCGACATCTAATTGCAAAAACTCCGACAAGATTCGAATTCCACTTTAACGAGAGGTGCAATTATTTTACCCACGATTATTACAGCAAACAAACTATCGAGTGCAACAAGCGACCAATCATGCAAAATGCAACTAATTAATTTATTCACTTATGAGAAACTGACAACAACATTAGCTTTGAATAAATGTTACGAAGAAAACAAGATGTACACTGAAAAATATGTTTCAATTAAACCAATAAAAAACCTAATAAAAATGAATGAGGATAAGCAGATTTCTTATTATGATCGCTAAAAATTCTGTTCAGTCTCGAAAGTCTTGTTAGATCTTTTTGTTAGTTTAGTAAACACATATCTTTCTCGATGTACAGAATCATTATTTCATGTATGAATTTCTGATCTTTCATGAAACAAGGAAAAGAGATATTGTTCAGATATCGAATTTGTAATTCGTATATTCAATGTACGTAGACAATTTTAGGATTTATAATCAAATATAAAAAAATATATAAAAAATCGCTCTAAAATCAAATATATAGCATAAATAAAATAATATGAGTAATCATACCAAATATGAATAACATAATTTATCGAATCAAGTAATGTAATAATTATCGAATTTTAAGTATTATATAACGTTAATGCTGTTAAACCTCAATGTATCTCGCATTTCAAGCAATTACAATTTACCGTTACAAAATAAAATTGGCTTAAAATGGAATAACAGAAGCGAAAACATGAAGCGTTCGTCATCACGGCGGAAAAATATACTGGCAACGCACCGACGCGCGTACAATGAATGCCGTTGCGTAATCATTGTGGAGGGAAAGTCGTGCGGGCGAACGTTTGGTTAACTTGCGTGTTGTTCTTTACGAGGTCCCTTTCCGTGACCATGTGCTCTTTAGACCGGGTCAATATCCTTTCATCTGCTCGACCACGTACAATTAAGCTCTACGCAAGTGCTCGTTGATCAGTGAAGACTCGCAGTATCGCATAACCGAGTTGCTGAACTTTATCTTCAATGGCTGCAAGCAACAGCGCACGAGTTTCTTGTCGGACGATTCATCGCTCGAGTTTTCTTCCCTCGACCAATTTCTCTCGAGGTACAAGTTACAAAAGTAAATCAATATACAGCGTATCCCTTTTCTTTATTGACGATTCCTTTCATCGAAACCTGGATAAACAATTAAAAGAATACCCGTATTCGAAAGTTTTTTTGTAGATATAGATTAAAACAATTCCATCATTATTATTATTATAACATAACCTAAATATGATCATAAAACGATATGAACATGAAATATTATTATTATTATTTGTCTGTTAGAGCCGCTTGAATCTTTTTAAAAGGAATTCTTTTTTAATTCGTGGAAATTCTATTGTTTCTTTTGTGAATAGATAATGTTAATGAGTGAAATCTACCTGTCTTATCCAAGATAATTATAACTCGTATTTTACGTTCAATCGTGTTTTCTAGCAGAGAGATCAAGTTAAGACCTTGAATCGTTTCCCCAATAAGACAAAAGTGCGCATAGTCAGCAATGCAGCGAATCTGAATTTCATTAATTATGCCTGGTGGAACATAGCCTGATCAGCGATTGTGTTTTCACATCGATTCTCGAAGCTCTCGCGATGCATTAGAAAACGCTGCGCGAACGGTTAAATGTGATGGTATAAATATGCGATATCGATGCGTAATCCGCTGTGCATGCAGCATATAGATGCACACAGATATTTCAAGCATCGATTATGCACACAAATATATGAGATTGTATAATATATGTCTACATTGTAACATACATGCTAAACAGTATATTTACATGCAGAGACTGTAAACGCAGGGATCATAAACGCTTTTAAAGCATAGCCTTCTGGCGTAAGTCGCGATACGTTCGCAAATATCTTTTACTTTGCCATTACAGAATAGCGAATCACTGTAATCTTATTTTCAGATTTCCAAGTATAGATTATTGAGATCGACAAACGAAAAGAACAATTTTGTTGAAGTATCTAAAAATTTTGGTATAGATCTAAAAATAATTTTGACTCAAAATAATTATACCTGTAAAAAACTCAAGCTAATGAACTAATCAAACTAATGAACAATGTTGTAAATAATTTTGATATTCTAGTAACCAATTTGAGTGTCCTACATTAACATCCTAATTATATTGATAGTTTAACAAAATTATGTTTATATATATATATATAAATCGTATTTAGTTAAATTTTTAAACCGTTCTCTTCGTACAATGAATTTTATTTTCATTAGCACATAAATTTCTAATAGAACAAAAGATGTTCTTACAATTTCGAGATTTTTGAAAGAATGAATGAAAAATTAAGTTAAACGGAACACAACAAGATATAAAATTTTCTGAAAATTTTTTACATATAGATCGCAAAATTATGGTATATATTCGAATTAAAAATCTCACTGTAGTTGTATTTTTATTTTACCCCAAAATAAGCAGAAATGGAATGTTTCGAAACTTCACAAGAGAAATCCGGAATTATACGACACAAGTTTATTTCGATTTGTTTATGTTGCTAAAAATATCGAAACGAATTTTGTTAGTCAAGAATAAATAAAGGAATGAATCGAGTAAAACAGCGTCTGATTCGTTGATAATTTGAAGAGTTTATATGAGGGTAGTGCTGCCGAAAATAGTCACTAAACCTGTTCCAAGAGGTAACCTGTTGGCCCTGCAACCGTGTATATAAGGAATGTATGTGAGTCTATACATGTGCAACGCTTAGAAAGCACCTGTCACGTAACTTTTCTCGTGACGGGGCGTTTCGTCTTCTGAATCGACGCATCTGATGAAATCCGACCTGCTTAGATTTATGCTTCATCGACTGCAATCGTAGGCGTTCGTTATTCGATCTGCTCTAATAAAAATTTAAATAATATAAAAACTATAAAAATATGTACTAAATATAAATTTTCAAAAATTGTTTACTAAATACTACCTGTTAATTAAACTATTTATTACTTTACTATTAAACTATTTATAGTACATATTTAAGTGAAAAATATTTAATCAGATAAAAAATATAATGTTATCAACATATTAAAAAATCTTAGATTAAAATTTTTAATTTCTTAATTTTTAACTTTTGTATAATGTTTAATATAAATGTATAATGTTACAACGTTGATGTCAAACATTATAAAGATATATTAAATACAAAAGTTAAAAATTAAGAAATTAAAGATTTTAATTTACTTAGCGACTTCATCTATGCAATGAATGCAAGCGTACAAACATCATTTACACGTCCATCTATATATTAATATATAATTTTCTGTATAAATTGATAATTATAATAATTCTCAATATGTAAATATAAAATATAATTATATGTATTCCTTCTCGATATCTTTTTCTCTTTTACATAATCACCAAATATTTTATACATGTACTGTATCATAAATATTTTATATATTTTCCAAAAACCTAAATTTACTTATAATGTTTTGCTTTTTTTAAGACAATGGATTATTCTGTAAAATTCACTTGCCCTGCTCGTATTTTGCTTTAACGAATAAAGATGAGAAAATGATACAAGAAAAATGGATAATATTTTAAAATAGAGCATATTCATAATTGCTACGGAAATGCTAGATGATTTATATGTCACATACTATAGTGACAGTAATTATTAACAATTTCCGGATGCGTCATTAATAGCATGTATTACAAAACTATGCGTCAAAGTATTATTCATTGACCACAATTGCACTGTTCTTGGAATCGTTTTATGTGCAGAATACTAGGAATCTATATACAGAAATTCATGCTTCAAATAATCTTGATTTTAAGTACGATGTACCATCTGTCCACCTTTTTTTAAATTGCGTTACCATAATATGAAATTTTCCTGTATTAGTCGATAATCATACCCAACACGCATGATAAAATCTAAAAAGAGAAATAACAGAATTGCACACACAAAGTTGAACATGATATAATCAATCACAACGAGAAATATACATTTTAGATCAAAAATTTGGAAATTGACATTTTTGAAGTTACTTATTCAGATATCGATAACAATATGCTTTTTTTTAACAATAACAGAGAATTTTCAGATCCAATAACAATTAATGCATCTAAAAAATTATTGAAAGTTGTATATAAGGATACATAGAATTATTAAAAGTTAAGAAAAACTTTGTTATAGAAATTTAAAAAAAAGCAATCTCAAAAATGTCAATTTTTACAAACTTTTGGCCTGGAATGTACATTTCCAGAAATTAATTTCGAGCATCATTTAAACATTAAAAAATATAAACTCGTTTACTATGTATATAATTCTTATTCAGACGTTCAGGCGCTCGGATTACGAAGGAAATTTCGGCTAATTAGCGTGTTGACCTGTTTCATAACGCAACTTACATTCTTCTGCACTTAAGCCACTGTGCATATAAGATAACCGAGCACGACATTACGCTTATTTAACGTTCGCTGACATCAGCAACTTCGATTTAATCCTTTCCTTACACTCGCGAAACGTCGATATTTAAACGATCAACTAAAACGAACGTTTTGTGTGGTTAGGTTTGTATGGTTTTGGTTTTCATAGTTGCTTTAAATTTTTTTCTCTTTCGTGTTGTGTGTTTACTCCAATTTTTATTTTCTGAACGATGTTTCATATATAATATGATAAACGTCAATATAGAATATATCATCGTCTCTCATTTTGCATTTAGACGCGAATCATGTAAATTGCAGTTACATCAATGATCGCGCAAAAATGATAGTAATACTATAAACAGTTAGCACAAGAGCGTTGTTAGCAGTTTTCTGAAAGAAGCTTAGAATATTATAGTCATATTTAAAAGTACATTACATTTACTAAAATGCATTTGCTTAATGTAGCGTCTAATTACCATTGTTTTCTATCATAGTGGCTTATCATCATATTTTCCACCAGACATGTTTTTTATGAGATTTTTACAAACGTGCAAAATGACATCAACCAATAGATTGGCTATCTCCGGATGCAAATTCGATTAAAAATGTCTGATCAATTATGAAGATAAAGCTTTGGGAAAACATAAATAGTTATTTTAAAGCTATTAGGTGTTGGAATTAATTCGTAGCGTTTTACAAGTGATGGGAAGTACTTTCATTAATGTATTTTTTAAGGCTCATGTGAAATAAATAACATTCTTTCATTAAAAAACGCTACGAATTAATTCCAACACCTAATATTATTTTCGAACATTTAAAAAATTTGGAGAATTTTATCCAAAACACTAATCAAAAATCTCGTGTGAAGCATACTTCAACCCCAGCTATAAACAATAATAACGATGCCTGAATGCCATACTAATTGTAAATAAATGCATTTTAGTGCATACAATATAATTTTGTAAAATATAATTTTTAGTATACTCAGTTTCTTTCAGAGAATTATTGACAACGCTCTTCTGCCACGGACTGTAATATGTACTGAACATTCTCTAATCTTAGTTTCTATGTTCCGTTAAAAGGAATTGAATATATTTCTTCAACTTGACTTTAAAAAGATAGAGAGGGAGGGATCGAGGGAGGGAGAGCTTGCGATATGCTTTAAGATACCTCACTCTTTCTAAACTGACAATTTTATAGGAATGTACAATCTATTCTTATTACGTCTATGAGTAATAGTTACGAAACGACAGGAATTTATTCTGTCATCATTAAAAGACAGTCAATTGAAATACAAACAGATGGTGATAATTGTGTTGCGAAAAAATTTCTAGTAGTTAAACTGATCTATCTTCTATTTCATATTTTAAGGAAGATAAAAAAGGATCAATTTTGGCCTAAAAAGTGTAAGTCAAAGGAATATTGTTTTTTGTAAATTTTGATCTCATCGATGCGATAAATCTATTAAAACATTCGGGATTTAAGGAATACCTTGAAAATTGAGTAAAAACATGTATTTATAGAAATTCGAATGACGTATAAAGCTAATATATAAAAAAAAAACAACATTCATAAAATACACGTAATATCATGTTATGTACGTCGCTTTTATCGATCTCGCACGACTTACACGCGATTTACTATCACATACATACGATTTACGAAACGTCAATATAGAGGGTGAAAAAGTGAAGAGTGATGAAACATTTTGCATGCACTTTCCAAAGATTTCATTTGTTATTACAAAACACACCTTCCTCCTCCAGAAAAACTTACATAAATACATTTTGTAGAAGCTCCATACATCCGAATTTCTATATAGATAAATAGATCATGATGTGGTTGCTCAATTTTTAAGGTATTCCCTAAATTCCACGAACTCTTTTTGTAGATTTGTTATATCTAGGAAATGGAAATCTATAAAAAAAAACACTATTCCTTTTAATTACAGCTTTTAGAGCCAAATAACTTTTTTGTTTAACATCCTCCTTTATTATAAAAGCTAAATAGATATTTAGCTATTAATACAGCTGATTTTGTTAAGACAAGTGCATGTTCCGAGTACTGAGAAGTGCGATAACGTACTCTGCCTCTCTCTGCGCTGAATAATATCTGATAAGATTAGTTAACAGTGCGTATCGCGTTTTAGAGTTCGTGAAAAAAACAGACTCGCCAGATATTTTATCCGCAGGAAAATCCACAATGTGCGAGTAGAAATGATGTATTTTCCGCAAAATCTAGAAACGAATCCCACCTTGCAACTTCGTGGCGGTTCAGTTTACAAAGCAAACTTGGAGTTCGACCACGTTCGACTGCAATCGTATGTGTCCAAACGGAGACAGAAAATTTTCAAATACACTCACTCCGCAGAGCCGAATCACTGCGGGTTCTTTCGTATTTATCCATCCCGAGGTACGGTTTTGCCAACAACCGCGCGCGTATCAGGTATCGAATTTAAACCCTCAGTCATCCATTTCCTCTTTCGTTCCGAACAATATCATTCCTCTATCACTCTCCCTTCCTCTCTTTCTTTCTCTCTTTCGCTTTCTCTCATTCACCCTCCTTCGTGGTCTCTTCCCACTCTCTTACACTGTTTATAGATAAATATTCTCCCTCGACCAAACAAGTATTTTTTACTGACTATCGAAAATCTCCCTTCACCTTCTGCCATATTTTTTTTCCAGCCATTGCGGTGGCCGATAGTCTCTCGTACGTAAATACCAAATACGCTTCTCTACGTAATGATTAGCAAAAAGTACCAACGGGTAACAACACAAACAAATTTTTACTGTGAACTTTTTTCAACCATTAACGCTTTATATTATTTTACGTAGCGGAAGATAAAATTCTTTCTCAACAGATGCTAACGAAACAAAGAAATTTTGGAAATAACAGATTTATGATTTTTTAAATGAAAAACGTTGTTTATTAAGTGTCTCCGCGTATATTCAATATTTAAATATTACATATTTTCTGCATATTTGTTGCATTCCTTTTCTTATTTCTTATCTTATGTTCTCAAAAATACATAGCCAATAAAAAGATATTTCTAATATGTTCCACTATTTTAGAATATTATTTTATAGATCTATTCCGAAAAAAAAAATGGCAGAATTATAAACACAATTTCTTCACATCATTCGTCTAATTATTTATTAATCAGATTCGATATAAACAGATTATATTTACAGACTTATATTTGTACAGACAGTATTTACAGAACTGTAACTCAAGAAAAGAATACTCCATTTTTTAATAAAAAAGTGACAAAGTCAATGGTAATAAATGTGACTGTCATAATGTCTTAATTTAACTGCAAAACTTTAATAAAATTGTTTTATTAATTTTCAAAAATTGGAATTGTTTCATCTCACCCTCTTTTATTCTTTTATCTTTTACCTTTTATTCTTTTACTCTTTTACTCTTTTGTTTATCTATTAGTAAATTATCATGCAGTTTATCCAAAGATGAAACAACCAACCGACTCTTACATAGAGCAATAATTATTTCAAATAAAATATTGATTATGATTAGCTTGATTTCAAAGCTTTTTTTTTTAGCTTGATTATCATTTATTTTAAAATAATCATATTTTTATAGATTATCCTAAAAAGACCTTGTTAAACATATTTTATTAAGAGCATTCCTGTATAATTAAGTTCTCACTCATTATACATTATCATATCGACATCCTACGAGAATGCATGTTGCATTTACGATCAAAGTCAGAGCATACTAAGAACTACCATTCATCGATCGAGTGACTCACTCCGTCTTCGGAATTAGGTTACGACATGCATGACCATATCATAATAATTCGTCGTTGAGTAACATGACGTCATTTGCAACAAGTGCACTCATGAAATTACATCTCCCGCATTACGAACCCGTCTCATGGCGAAATAAGTTTCGCCCAATGCGTTATCTCAGAAATGCGAGTTGCACCAAGGAATTTACTTGGAATGCACCTTGCATCCTATTGCAAGTACAGTTGGCGTCCCACGCCCAGCATTCGCAATTGCGTCAGATTTACATCGACCTTTTCTTAGAGCTCAAGGTGAGCACGAGTTCAATTCGAGTGGCATTAAAGTGAGAGACATAAGTTTCGAACAAATGCGACCTTAAACTTTCCCCTAAACGTATTCCAGATTATTTTGTGATGGCGCGCACGCGATGTTGATGTATACACATGATACTTTTGTATGATATCATTTTCATCAAAATATAACATTGTGCATGTATCGATCATCGCGACACATTTATTCGGAAACAGTTTGGGGATAATGTTTTAAATATATTATTCGTTTAAAATTATACTAACATATAAAAAGGATTTTGCGAAAGTATATAAAAATTTAGATAGAATACAAATCTGAAAATAATTTTGTTCGACTATCGAAATAATTATGTAGGATGCTCAAGTTGATTGCTACAATGTCTAAACTTTTTGCAGCAGTCTATCTAAATTTTTAGATATTTCAGCAAATCGTTTTTCTCTGTGCAGATTAAAAAAAATCGTATTTGGAGAATTTTCATTTAATATCCTTTTAATTTCAAAAATCGACGAAAATGGAGTAGATTAAATCGCAAAGTAGATTAACATATCACGAATTATCGTAATGCAATATTAATGCATACGGAAAACTCATATCTAATGTTTAAGGATTCGTTGAGAACAATAAAATCTTTGTATTAAAATATAATCCACGTTGAACCTTTGTTCCAATATAAAAGCGATTCTTCGCGAATCATGTTGAGCAGCGGCAAATAAAATAACATCAGTAAGTATCGGTCGTTGGTCGCGCTTAAATCGATAAACGCCTAGTATTGAATTTGCTTTATACTTGCTTCGGACTTATTTCCTGTCGCTTTATAAGAGAGAGAGAGAGAGAGAGAGAGAGAGAGAGAGAGCTAAAAGAAAACTTTGAGTAACATCCTTTATTGTGATCGAATTATATATAGGAAAAAAATTAAGATTCCCAAAACTGTGCTAAACTCAATTATAAAAGAAATATTTTCATCCATGACGCGATGGTTATTAATTCGACTTGGAAAAAACTTTATTGACGAAATATCTTAACTTATACGAATTTCTGATACTTAACCGATTGATTTAATTTTATTGAGAGAAAAGTAATATTTTTTAAAATTTTATTTACAATAAGAAATATTTAATAAAAAAAGATAATCAAACGAAGCAAACTTATTTCATCTTTATAAAATTATTCCACTTTTATAACAAATAACAAGAAAATAATTGTCCTGTTAAGAATTAATCTCGTATCGCGAGAAATAATGTAACGAGTTGCAATGTACTCGCTCTTAAATAAGACTGCTACGATAATTGCAAAATAATTAACGTTCCGATCTAAAGCCTTAATAGGTTGCGACAAGTTATTCGCGGGTAACAAGAAATTTTCTTCAATTATATCGTGGTAGTAATTGTTCATCTGAGCGACGCTTCCCTGTGGACGATCGGCTGTCACCTCGTTCGCTAATATTTCACGTCAATTAATTGAAAGTAATTTAACATTAAAATATTTAAATAGCGCCGGTCGACTAAAATCACGCAGGTACATCATCACGATATACAGGAAGAGCATGAATCTGACAAGAATTAATGAGAGAATTCTTCATCGCGAATATGAAATTGACTCCTTTTTAATAAAAATTTGAAAAGCCATTACTTGTCACTTTTCAAAATTTTTTTTCAAAAAGTAATTACTACTTAAATCAAATTAATCAAAGTCGATTTTTAAAATTTAAATGAAACATGAATTTCATTAATATTCTTTCTTCAATTTCTTTAGAAAATATTAACTTTTTGTTCGACATTTAAAAAAATCACTATTGCTCAATTTTCCTAATACATAAAATTATTATTATGCATATTAATAAAAAAGAAAATTAATAACAATTACATAAATTCACCTTTGCAGAACAAACCTTGCTCAGTAAAAAATCAAACAACTAGCTAATTATTTTAAATATTCGATATAAATAAATCCTATGTATCAAATTTATTTAGCGTGTTACGGTTTCATACGTAATAACTTTTAAAAATCGTAATTTCAAAAACGCTACACCAAAAAATGTATTATAGAATTATCAGAAATACATATGTAAATATGTATTGTATTTTATAAAGATCTACAAGTCATACCAAAATAACAAACATGTTTCCGTACCAATATTAATCTTACGGATACAACAAGTAAACCAATACATTCGCTTTTATAAAACTTTTTTCATATCGCAAATTTGATTATTGTGTTAAAACAAATAAATTGTACCTTGTCGAATTCTATATTCTGAGTCTTGTTTTTCTCTAATTCTTTTCTACACTTTTAAAAACTTTAAAAAATTTTTTTTCTTTATTAAAGGTTATACGAAAAGCATATACATTTTTTTTTCTGAATATAATGATTATAAGAAGCAAAATATTAATGATGATACAATTATTCAAGTAATATTTTAATATTCATTAATTATTCAATATGCATTTGACACAGAATGCATATCATTATAACATTAGGGCGAGCAATCAGCATTTCAAATTTCTTAGAAGTGAAAGTATTATACGGTAATATCTATCTCCACAACTTAAATTGTAACTATGAAGTTCAAAGAACAATAATCTCCCTACTTCTCTGACTTGAAATGTAATACATTGAAACATATATAACGTTGCGATAACCTATTGGTTATTAAAGTTATTTAATATGATGATGGAGAAAAGTCGATCCTTTCAAAGCGAGTTTCGCAACAAAGTTTCCACGAAAAATCGATTCTACAAACAGCAAGAAGAAAAATTATGTTTATAAACGAAACGGAGTAATATCTTTATATAATTCCGTTGGATTTTAAAATCAAGTTGCTTTTGTATGCTGAGAAATTGCAATAGACATTACGTTGATATATCATATTGAAATAACATAAATATCATGGAAAATTTACTTCAATTTCGTTGCATCATACTCTTTTCAATTTGCTTTATATAAAAATGTTCTAATTATTTATGACAACCTTCTTCTATCTATCGTGTATTATCATCGCGTTACTCCAAATGTGAGTGCAGCATAAAATGCATACATTTGTACTATATATAACTTTTACACCATTGCATGTACCCACAATAACGACCCTATAACTGGTTTCGTTATCTGATTCAATGATCGATTAGCTCTAATCTATTATAGTGTCACAAGAAACCGTTGTGTTTCGAACGCGAACAAACATACGTGAACAATCATAATATCTCGCTCGTAAATATTTTTCAAACGTATGCTATATTTACGACGAAATATTAATTAGCCTTTGAATTTTGCATTGTGATTGCATGCGCCATTAATCGTTTCTTAAATTTCGCAAACGCAATTGCCTATTGTATCTTCGGATCCTTGCGATTTTTTCGTATATTTACTGTACGTACTTTCTGCTCTATAAAATCCTCCCAGTATTTGCACGTATTATATTTACCCTGCTGCACATTTTAATCGAATTCTACACGCATTACATTTATATGTCTCGTGATAAATCACCTGCGCCGAATCTTGTACATATATATTGTACATGCGCGCAGTGCTATATTTATATTCACGCCTATATCGAATTTCATATTCATTATAATCACGTCGCGTAATTTCGGCGAATTTCGCTCGTCATGTCTACACCGTGCTACAAATTGTCCTCCCCCGCTTCTCCCCTCGAGAATTTTGTAAATTTAATATCAATATGGTCCTATTAATC
This sequence comes from Acromyrmex echinatior, assembly GCF_000204515.1. Next base: position 136,205 of record NW_011627473.1, on the reverse strand, counting down.
GACCATTGTGCACCAGGACGTATCACACTCACGAACCAGTTCATTAATTATCAGCGAAATATTTTGCCGGTGTCACATTTACCACGCGCCATTACCCGAGAATTCGTCTCCCTCGAAATGAGAGCGCCGTGCATTTCAGAAGAACGTCAAATCTCATCTCGGTCTCCGTTGGATAGAGCTCTAGGTATACCAGGAGTACAATGTAATTCTTTTGTCAGAGTCATATGTTAACAATTTTCCTGTTGGTTATTTTGATCGCTATTTTGATCTATTGTCCAATAAGTAATAAATAATAAATAAGCTTAACAAGTAAGTAAGCTAATTGTATAATTCTTAATAATTCTTTAACATTTAAATAGATAGATGCCTTTACAGCAGCATTGCTGAAACATTTGCAATGCTACTAAAATATTATTGGAACGTTGCAATGCTGCTGCAATATTGCTGGAACGATCCGTGCTATGGGTGACTATAATTCTAACTCTTATATTTTTTTATATATAGTTATCTTAAAAACCTTGACTTGAGAAAGAAAAGTAAAAAGAATTGCCCAGAAATATTAAAATTCATTATTTTTCCCTCCCATAAAGAATATAAATATAATATAAATTTAAGAAACTTTCTAAAGTAAGCTATTAAGTCATTTAAAAAGTATCCGCGGTTTTTTGTTCAATTTTTGAATGAAAAAACCGCGGATACTTTTTAAATGACCCAATATTACCTAAGATTTAAATCAAGTCATAAAAAATCGTCTAATCACGCAATCAAATATAAGAAGAATAATCGACTATGACTGATTAATTTCTTACGGTTTAAGACTTAAAGCTCAAGTAATGGCTTACTGTAGAAAGTCTATAAATATATAAGTATACTATTAAAAAACACAACTATAAAAATAAAACTTGTTTGAGGTGTTCGGAGCACTCCACTTGCCTACTTAAAAGTTAATACGATATGGTTATTAGGTCAAACATGGTGCGCATTGATACATCTAGATCCTAGATTGATACATCTCCTACGCTGAATGGCGGCTAGATACCGGCATACCGCGTAGCGAATAATCTCGAGGAGGATACATTTCCCGCCAGCGGCGTTTATATTCGTTTCATACGTCGACGGGCGTCATCGTTACGCGTTCCGCACGTAGAGCGCACGTAGCGTGGAGAATCACCGCCGTGCACACCAAACCTTTCTCGCCTCTTCCGACTTCAAAGCACACACAGGAGTTTTTCCCACGAGTTTCCCTTTCCCGCGTATCTTCAGCGCGTGCGAGTGTGCGACGCGAAGCTGCGACGTTCGCAGTGAGAGAGGAAAAGTTGCGAGCGAGCTATACCCGTCATTTGCCTAAACGCGTTTGCTTTCCGCGAGGTAAAAGTCACAAGAGATCGGAAAGCTACATCTCCTTCCTTCTTCTTTCTCTTTTTTTTTTATGAATGCGTTAAATTATTGCGGCTATATTCGCTCCGTATATTGGTTACGTTCGATAAAAAAAAGTAGAATTGCAACTGCTGGAAGATTCTTTAATATGATTGATTTATAAGTTTATCCAGCAAGGAAAAGCAAGAACTAATCATATTAATCTTAGAACGCTGTTTATATTAGAAGTACAGTATTACTATTGGTATGTAAATTTTATATCCGACATTCTTAAGTAGGACACTCTTAATTGTAACACAAGATTTGCATAAATTTTACACTTGTAAATTTTGTAAACGCAGTTTAATTATTAAGTCACAAGGAAAGAAAAAATAAAGTACACTATCAAATTCAATCCTGTTAAATTAAAGATATAGCTTAGTACTCAATGATCTCACTGCGATATTACTGGAATGATCTATGCTGTAGGGAGGAGTAAAAAATCTTACAGTTGCAAAGCTGCTTTTTCTGCTGAACACAGCCATCGGCCGCGTTCAGCAGAAAAAGCAGCTTTGCAACTAAAATTCTATAATATCATAGTCTTGCCTTAATTCCTCACCTAAACCAATCATATTAAAGAATTTTATAATTGCAAAGCTAGCAGAACGTTTATTTTGCAACTGTTAAGAGTATCTTCGCTGAGATAGGACTATTCCTCTACATTTAAAAATATAATCCAATGAGCACAGAAAAAAAAACCAGTTGCAAAATAAATATTTTGACGAACGCTGTCACTGTATATTTGACAGCGCGATATAAACTGCGAGGTTGCGCATTTTATTGGCGCGCCGGATTCGAAACGAATCCCCGTATACGTTGCGCCGCGCCGGAAAAGCGCGCAATATACGACCGGATATAAAACCACGGTAAAATCTCATTATAACGAATCCCATCTAGAATCGAGTTGATCGTATCGCGATATTCACGGTGTATCAGACGTGTCCGATACCCTGCTGGGTAATGGTCGGTAATGGCCAATCGCGGCCGGCGACGCGGCGCGACGCCTTCAAAAAAATGACGATCTCGTCATAACGGGATTTCACCGTGCGATTATGTAACTTATGCCACACGCGCACCTTCAACAATCGATGAACACAGCACGGCGATGACACAGGCCCAGACGGTGATGGTGAACGTCGTCATCCTGATGCCGCTGCCGCTGCCGCTGCCGCTCGTAGCTCTCGTGCACATCACAGACAAAAGAAAACACTGTCGCGAACCAAATTCCTCCAAGTCGGCGAACTTCAGGTTGTTTCGCAAACCGCGGTGCGGTGATGGAACACAAAAAACTCGCAGAATTGCCGAACGAATCGGAAACGACGCGAGATCTGATTTTAACGACGCGGACGCGAGTCGCGGGGACGCGCGATGAATGTGATCGAAAGTCGATCCGAATCTTCGGAGCTGCCGTATATAAATTGTTCCTCGTTCCTCGTTCCTCGTCCGCGGAATGTCGACTAGTACAACGACAGAGGCGTGACCGTGAGAGAGCGACCGATGAGCTCGACGCGCGAAGACCGTCTGCCGCGCGCTTTACTTTTGGAGCGCTTGCGCTTCGTGAGACATCGGCAGCCAGCCGAGTTCACCCGAGCGTTCGACGATCCCACTCCGCTCCCCTACCGCACCGCCACAACCTGCCGTTACACGTTAGTGACGTTACACTGTATCGCGCTACGTCGCGCTACGTCGCGTCGCACCGTACCGTGCCGTGTGTGTTGCGTACCTACTTTCGTTCGTAATCTTATGTTACGCACACAAAAACAACACTGCCCCTAACAATACGACCAACAGACGACGCACGACTATGCCTTTATTTTGATACGCGCGTGTCAATCGTTACCCTTGAATCAATGAAACGTACATTTCCACGAATTATTATTCTTTCTGGTTCGTTCGCTCCTATTTGCCAAGTTCACGTGCACTGAAAAAAAAATAACGGTTACGATTAATATAATTTAGTCGTAATTTATGTAGCCATTTTCGGTATAAAATATGTACAGGGTGTCTCAAAACTGATGATAAATATTTTAAAGCAGATTCTTTGTAATATTTTTAGAAAAATCTAATACAAAAACGCCGAAACTATGATTGTTTTTAAATGGGATGAGTTTAAAAATGATAAGGCTAGAATCTCACGCTCTCAGCGATGTATCATCAGCGTAAAATTATTTTGTTATTGTCAAAGGCACGAAGTTCGAGGAAACATTTCCACAGTGATCATTTTGCCATCCTTGAGTGTCATTATATATATATATATATATATATTTACACGAAAAGAATAGTTTTACTGAAATATCCAAAAGTTTAGTACAAATCTGAAAACAATTTTGTTGGACTGTTGAAATAATTATACAGAATGTTCGAACTGGAAATTGCTAGAAAACTTTGTAGCATTGCTCATTATGCTCGAATTTCCTGCATAATTATATTGATGATCCAACAAAGTTATTTTCAGATCTGTATCAATTTAGCAAACTGACGTTATCTGTCATCATTTTGACGTTAAAATGATATATTAAAGATATTTTGATGTAAACAACGTTAACTTGCTACCCAGGAAATTTTTATTCAGCATAATCATTCTTTCTATATAGAACTATTAATGTAATTATTATTACTAACATTATAGCAGTAATAACTACAAAAATGGAGCTCCATAATTATTTTACACCACAATTTTACAAATATCAGTCACTTTTCTTTTAGTTCGCTATATATTCGTTAAGTATTACGTATTACGTAAATATGACTCAGGGTTGATAAAAAAAACATGTTTTAAACAGTTTAAAATATGTTTTTTTAATGTTCTTAATATATTTTAAATATGTTGTTTTTTATAGTACTGTTTAAAGCATATTTGAAGCATTAAAAACATATTTTAGAAAAAACACAATACGTTGTATTCTTAAAAAAAAAAAATATCCAACCCTGAAATACGTACATATACACATACGAAAAATTCAAACGATGCAACAGTAATTTCACACGGCACACTAGAATTATCGCAATGGTACGACTTCGAGAACCCATTGTTCGAGTGCTTTACTTGCTTCTGTAGTTTAATCATTTATAGTACTCGCACGAAATTTCCGATACGACTCAAACTATCGAACGATGCGAAATAACGTACTTTGAAATATACCATGTTCCAACGGACGCGCGACGCTATGACGCAGTTTCTAATATGCACGACTACGTTTGTTCGGCAATTACGATGAGATATTGATCACGATCATATGGGTTAATTAACACTCGCCGGCGATTATCCGTCGTTCGATTCGACACTCCCAACCATTATTTTCACGCTTACTTTGCTCCGAACGGAAAAAATACGTGGAAAATACGGAAGGAACGAGACTCGTCAGTTCGCGTGTTACTTCGAGGCGCGCGCGCGAAGCACTGTGAACTTAGTGCAAAGTGATTACCAATCAAAATGAAGATAGCGCCGCGTGATACAGAGGCCGATACTTATAGTCGAGTCTTATATTTAAGACTGTTTTAAATACAGTTATAAGCCAATCAAAGCGATGTATTAGCATTTTAAGACATCACTTAAGATCTCAATAAGAACGGACCATGAATATATCGCCCAAAATGCAATCGAAGGTCGATATTTATAATCCCTTCTTATTTTAAAACTTAATCGTCTTAAATAATGTCTTAACATAGCTCTTGGACCGATATTTATCATCAGTTTTTATATTTAAAACGATTTTAAATACAATCTTGAAATGTCTGACGTCATAAAGTAATTTCAGAGCCGTATTAATATTTTAAGATATTACTTTAAACTTAAACAGTCTTAATATTTTTAGTCAGGACTATAGAGCAACGTATCTTTATATAAAGGATACATAAAATATTATCAACCTTCAGTCAAGTACGAAACATTAAAAAGAATAATGAAAATGGAGACGTAGGCTAATATTCATAGTTAAATCTTATATTTAAGATCGTTTTAAGTACAATCTTAAGATGAATCAATCAGAGAGCTGCATTAACATCTTACGACATTACTTAAGATGATCTTAAAGAAACCGACTGAAAATAAGATACCGCCCATAATGTTGGAATACCGAAAATATTCCACGGGAATAATTACTATAATTACGTTTAAAAGAACAAATATAGGATTGAACAAGTGCCAAAGATACTACAAAGCAAAGCGCGAAATGTACGCTACCCGTCAAAATCATGTAAAATATGTATAATTGAATAAACTGAATATTTTTCATACGCGACAGTTGAGTATCCGAAACGGCGCCCGGCGAACAGCGAAGGGGAGCGCGAATAGCGTAGGGAAGCGAGGGGGAGCGCGAACAGCGAAGGGGAGCGCGACTACGTCATCACTTCGGCATTCGCTCGGCGACCTTGGAGGGGGACGGCAGTGGTACGAGTCGCTCCAGGTGTGTCGCATTAATTTACGAAAATTAGATATCTACGAACTTCTGTATCCAAGGTTACCCAAAACTAAGGTACGTAGGGTTAAAATAAGACTATGAATACCGCTTGTGATTCTTGACATCTTAAGACTGTACTTAATTTTGAATATAAGAACCGACTGCGTTCTATTATTCACTGCATTCACTTATAGATTTTAGTACTCGCAGTGAATAATGGAACATAGTTTATTAATTTCGGTCAAAGTCTTATTGCAAATGGTTTGAACTATTTGATTTTTTTTAATCAATCAGCAGAAAGAATTTTATTAAATGTTCGATCAAGGAATGGTTCAAAGCATAATAGTATCACATTAATATATTCTTATGTCTTATCTACAATATGCGGAGTGAACTTGGTGAAAAGTAAGAGTAAGAAATTGACCAATCACAGTCAAATGTGAGAAGAATAATCGATTGGTTAATTTCTTGCTCTTATTTCTTACTAAGCTTACTTCGCATATTGTAGACAGCCGATTATTAGCCCTCGGGCTGAGTATAACGGAAGTGTAGTGTTATGCAGATTACGGCAATTGGTGCAATTAAGTGCAAATTGATTTACGTACTTTCAGTGCTAATAAATAATTTAATTCTTTTTAGATTACAAGATTATCGTGACAAAATAATACATAATTAGAAGAATTAAATTATTATTAACACTGAAAATATGTGAATTAATTTGTAAAAAATGTCATTCTAAAGATAGAACGATACTTTGTGGTACTTCCTAAAAGGAAAGCAGCCTTAATTAACTCTCTGGCGATTATCCATTGCCCGATTTGATATTCCCGACTATCATTTTCGTGCAGACACTGCTTTGAATGGGAAAAGCACGGAGAATATATACGGAACGAACATTTCTCAACTATGCTATTTCAAGCAAAATACTACGAATTAAGCGCAAATAAGCGCAAAATGACAATGCGAATCAAAACGAAAATGATATTTCACGATGAGACATTTAGAGATCCATGGTAGATTTTGAATTATGAATAAACTCGTCCATGCGTGTATAGTTTCTAATTCGGTCGTGTTTCGTATTTGATGGATATCTTGAGAGATTGAAAGATTTTTATATTGAATTAATACAAACTGAATTTATATACATATACGTATTTGTTGATAGAAAGATGTGATTATTTGCACGTGTACAGTTTTACTATTCTTAGCGGAAAGACAAAGCGGAACGCCATGAACACTCGTAATTAACGCTCTGCGAAAATAGCGCACACGCGTATTTTAGGCCAATTATTTATTGCCACACTCACATCCGTTAATTATAATCACTCACGCTATACTCTTTGCTAGCTATAAATTCACGCAACTTTACATTTGATTCAATTTTAATTCAATTTTACGTAATACACCCAAGTGTCTATAAACTGTGTTTTACATATTTCATGTTAGCTGAATAATTACTAACAATATATTGTTTAGTGAATTTTGAATTTTGTTAACCTTATATTTCGTACAAATCAAAGTAATGAAATGACAATTCGATTAATGTAAAATGATGTATTTTAAGAAATTCAGAATTCCAATCGATATCATTTATAACACGAAGCAACTGTATCTGTTCGATGATTATGACGAAAGGTATTAATTGCGATTACACGGGTTCATTAACACTCTTCAGTAATTATCTGTCATTCGATTTGATATTTCTGACCATTATTTTCATGCAGACCCTGTTTTGAACGGGAAAATCTGAAACGAAAATACGCGGCGCTATTTCGAGCGAAATATGAAATAAGCCCAAAACAAAGATAGTAATTTCACTCACAATGATTTAAATTTCGAGGCCATAAAAGATTCTAAATTACGAAAATCATGCGTGTGTGCGTGTATGTCTTCAATTTGATTACATTTTGTATTGCTTAGCGAATTTTATGACTCGCGCAAATTAAAGCAATATAATAACAATTTAGTCAATGCAAAATGATGTATTTTATATTTAAGAAATTCAGTGTTCTAATCGATGCATTTTCTAACGCGAGGTGACTCTCTAATGATTACAATGAAAGGTATTGATCGTGATTATATGCATTAATTACTTCGCCAGCAAATGCCGATTTATTTGATTCGGCACTTCCGACCATCGCTTTTACGCGGACTTTACTTTGAAAAGCATAGGAAAAGCACAGAGCAAATACGGAACGAATTGCGGTGTTGCTTTGAACTGACGCAAAGCACTACGAACTAAAACGCTAAGTAATTACGCGAATCAAAACAAAGATAGTGTTTTACGATAATTTATGGTAAATTTGATCGCACTATACTGGATTAATACGCATTAAATGACGATTTATATAAAATGTCTAAATGTGGAGACACAATATGAGTAATGGTAATGAAATAGTACATAATTTTGTTGAACAATACTATATTTATTGGATATTTAATGGTTTAAAATATTTCTATATTTTTACATTAACTTTACTAATTATATCATAAAAAGAATGATTTTGCTAAAATATCTAAAAGTTTAGATATAGATCTAAAAATAATTTTAGACTATTAAAATAATTGTATCTCGAGTAATAGTTGCTGGAAAATGTCAGAACTTTTCTCAACGTTGCTTATTATACTTGAATTTCCTGTATAATTATTTCGATGGTAAAATTATTTTCAGATTTTTATCTATTTAAATTTAGGTACTTCAGCGATTGTTCTTTCCACTTTTATAGAAATCTAATATTACTCGCAGTACTGAAAGACATTAATTGTTTATTTTAAATATTAAAAGCACTGTTCAGTATACTTTTAAAACTTCAAATAAATAATTAATTACTATCTTTCAGTAATAAATTGGCCAGTATCAGTTTTCTGTAAAGGTGCGTAGCAGTTTTTAATATTACCAATCTGATGCGAATAATCGAATTTGCTATTAGATTTCTGTGAAAGAAAGATGTGAAAAAGGATTCTAAATTACTTAATTATACGTGCGTGTATATGTGCGTGTGACGTCTCGCAATTACGTTTCATGTTGCTTAGTTAATTTTATTGACCACATCTTCCATAAACCAAAGCAATGTTCAAATTGAATTCTACTGATATAAACTAATGTAAGAATCACAGTAATATCAGTCCATCAATCTAATACTGCCATCGATCTAATACATTTTCCTGATTGACTGAGATTGCTGTCATTCTTATATTAGCTGCACAATTCTTATATTACTATACAAAATAGTAGATACAGTGTACAATACGAATTGATGTATTTTAAGGGATGCGTTTAAAAATTCAAGATATAGAGGAGAAGATAATGTTATGGCCCCTGTATAGTGTAGATATAATGGCTCCTCTTAACATCTGCGTTATTAGGTGACAAATTTTAGATTATTTATAAAATTATTTTTCTTCAATATTTTACCATTACATTACAACATTAATATATATACACAATAGCCAGCATTTATTATAATGCATTTTTACTTTCAAGCATTTTGAAACGGTTTAAGTACACTGTAGCATTTAATCATATATACTTTCACATTCTTTTTAAATTTGAGTGTATTTTCATACGAATATTTGAGTGAATTGTTTGTTATTTAACATTTTATTTGACTGTATAAACATATGAATCATGCAAAATTAAACAATAGTTAAATGTGGTCCCCGCAGCGTACTAGTTGCTGACAGCTTTCTTTTTCGAGGTTTTCATGTCAAAATAATTATTCTGTAAATTGATTGTAGCTTTAGTGTAATCTATAATATAATATATAGTTTACATGTATAATACTATAGAATTTTAGTACTGAGCAGTTTATATGTGGAAGAAATCATATATACGTATATATATAATACATTTGCATACATTCTACAATACTTTACTTTTTTATTAACTTTATAACTAAATATTGTTTCTTATAAAACAAATTTTTTGCATTTATTTTTGTAGAAAGCCCCATTATCGCCCTTTTTCTTTGAACTATTACGCAGTGTCTCCATATTTTTATAAATAGTATGTTAAATAATAAATGTTCGTAACTTTGAGTCTAGAATCGATTAAACAATACTTTGACGAATGTTATCGTAAAGTTTTAAATTTAAATGTTGATTATTAACCAACCTAAATAACACATATTAATTTTATATATATGTTTTCTACTTAATTGTAGAATATTAGATATGTTTAGGAAACGTATATAAAACGTATATGAATCAATAAGTGCTACCTGAGTTGTTATTGCATAAATGTTAGTTATTGTATAAAATGTAAATGGTGTCTATCGAATGTTAAACAAGGATAAAATGCATCTAAATGCACTCAGGTGATGTTTCTAAACGCAACCCAGAAATTCAATATTCGAGTCAACACATGACGCAATTTCTACCACGAGACAGTTACGAATATACAGCGAAAGGTATCAATCGCGTTTGCAAACGTTAATTAACGCTCTCCAGCGATTGTTCGTTCAATTCGTCGTTCTCGACACTCATTTTCACGAGCAGGTTTTGTTGCCACTAACAAGAAAATATAGCGATCACAGCGTTAAGTATTTTAAATTAATGTGAGGCGTTGTGAACTTCATGCAAAGTAATCGTACTAGTTGAAATAAAAATAGCGTCACGCGAAGATTGTGTCTTCGGAACACAAATGAAAAAAAAACTAATTACAAAATACACACAAAAAGATTTCAAATATGCTACGTCAGTTTGATATTTCAGATTCGCAATCGCTTGGATGGGCAATCTCGTCGCTTATTTCGAAAGCTCGATCTAATCGTCGACCACGTAAACGCGGTTCGCAACATTATCTGCCCGTTTATCTGCAGCCTCTTGGACTTCGGAGTAAACTAGGTAGGTGCAACTCCAGCAGGTATGTTTCGCGTACGCGCGTCCGGGTGTGACACGCAGTATATCTGCGGCTCGATTAACGTCGTAAGGCTTAAAGATAATCGCGATGATGTATGAAATAGTCCGACGCATATCTGCGTTATTCTGCAATTATGAAACGAAACTGTGCGATCGACCAACCAATCGAATCTTTACGAAACGTGACGTTGAAAAATAAAAAATTTAAATCTAAATAAATCTCTTTCTCCCGAGATTTATTATGCGCGATTTATTCTACGATTTATTTATTTATTTTGTATATTCTGCGGATGTGAAAGGCGAAAGGGAAAAAAGTTGCCTTTGCTTTTGTCCGCTCGCAATAGCGTCGAGGAACAAAAAAATTAAATTAGGTGCAAGCTTCATTTTTTTCGCGATCATTCAGGGATCGTTTTATTTCTACATTTTCTTATGTATTTTTCTTCATGGAAACTGAAAATTATTATAATATATAATGACGCTATACACTCAAAGAAAAATTGGTACATTGAAATAAAGAATAAAGTCTTTATTCACTATTCACATCGTTATAAAATTGCTGTTAGTGTGTGCTTTAATCATTTAAAAACTAATTCAGAATTATTGAGTTCTCTCTTCAACTCTAAATTAATTTTTAAGAATGTTTTCGATATACAACATTAACTAAAGATATTAATCAAATAATCAGCCAAAAAAGCTAATATCAGCCAATATCATAAAAAAAAATTTGATAATGTGATCCGTAAATACAACTTTAAAACAAGCTGCAAAAAAACTAATTTTGCTTATAATGGTTTATGTAGAAAATAATCATATTTTTTGCAATTTTAAATCAATAACTTATAAATTTAAATGTTTTTTTTTATATATATATATGTACGACAAAATTTGATGCTATTTTCTTATTAAATATGTATTACAAAATGCATAATAATCAAAACAAATAAATTAAATAATTTTTAAATCAATGAGAGAATGTGCTCAAATTTTACATGAATATTCTAACATAATGCATGATATTTGCTGAAGAAGACTCAAAAGAGAGTCGAAATGTTTATTATTGAATAAAGAAAACATCACAAAGAGTTAAGTTATCATTCCACATTATTAAGATTACTCACCTCTTCCTGTGCTGGCTCTCTTATTGGCCTTGAATCAGTATTATTTTAAGTAATGAGAGTCCGGTTAAGATATTCAATTTTATTATTCTAACGTAATCTAATAATAGAGCAATCTTTGAAATTTTTATATTTTTAGTATTGTTTTTTAGATGTAATGTGTACATTTTTTAAATCAACACGTTCAATAATTTTCAAAATATTAGGAATTTAATAAAAAGTTTACAGATTGTTCTTACATATGTCGAACAAAATCCGGAGGAGTAAAAATTACAAAATTGTAAGAATTTTAATTTACAAGAATTTATCCGTGACTTTATAAAAAATATATGAATAAATTCTCATTATAAATTAAAATTCTTATACTTCAATAAAACATCTCCAGATTTTGTCCGAATGTATGTAAGAATCTGTAAAATTTTTATTAAATTCTTAATATTTAAAAAATTGGTATTAAACATCCTTAAATGATTGACGAAGTATAATTGATAGCGACTTCGTAATTGAGAATAAGGATTTTATTAACTTCATTTTAATGTAACTTTTATTTCAATTTTTTCTTAAATTTCCTAGATTATAGATAATAATTATTATTATTATTATAATTTTCAGCTTTCACAAAGAAAAATACACATAAAAAATGTAGAAATAAAACAATCCCCGCATAATCATGAAAAAAGTTGTACCTTCCTTTATTAGCTCTATGCGCGTAAAAATAATATTTAACAATCTACCGCATTTGCTTGCAAAAGATTATAAATTCAAGGTAATTGGATTGGGGGCAAATAAAGATCCCTTTTCTTTTTGTTTGTATTATATATACGCGTCATCAATAGGGGAGAAGAGCAACGCCGGATTAAATATTTTATAAGATAGAAGATGCCTCGCTCGGGACCTTAATCGCTGAATTTATCTTTAACTTCTTCTTGAAATTTTGCAAAACTGTGTAAATGCAGCAAAAAGCGGCCAAGTAGTCGCGTTACTTTAAAGCACTTTGCAGAAAGTTAACTCATAATCTAAGCAGAGCCTGTGTATAAGCCGACATTATGCGCGAACGACCGCGCCATTTGAGTATCTCGGAAATGCACGTAAAGAGGCTATCTTTATTCCCTGACCAATTCGCAGTTGAGGAGGGGATGGAGGAAATTGAGGAAATTCGAGGTATCACGATAAGAGTAATCGAAATGGGAGAGTTGCCGATCGTGATCTCGCTATCGAACCAACCGCGTAAGTTACGCGTTGAATCGCGATCGTGCCGACCGAAATTGGCCACCACTGTGTTCCTCGCGGTCATTGTTATCGCGTCGCGTAAAATCTCCGGGAAAGGAGGGCAAAGATACGTCAAGAGGCACAGCGTAGAGTTGCAGGCAGGTATATACTCGGAGCAACGAGAAACGAGCGATAACGGACGCTCATGCTTTCGCAGGCACGCGCGGTTACACGATTGTATTCTACGCGATATACAACAATGAACTGGGATCGATGTTGCTTGTTTGTGTGCATGATATCATTGCTGGTTCGCCGCGAAAGCAATTCCACGGTTACGGCGGCGCACGTGACCGATACGAGCTGCACAGCGTTTCACCGGGATGGCTGGCTGTTGCAACCGATACTGCAACCTGCAACACAACGAAGAAACCTCAGGGATGGTTTACTCTCCGCGCGTAACAGGTAAAAGGAATCACGATCTTTCGATGTCGTCGCGGAACTACCGTCATGCACTACCGCATGTTATTTGCATATGAATGCGCATAGGGATGAATACACGTGCGTCGTTTAAGTATGACCGAAATTACGTTGGCTTAGGTTGTCCATATTTCGATTAGAAAAAGTTAGCTTTACGATATTGTCCTGACAAGAATGGAAGCCCCAGTGTTGAGGAAAAATTTAAGGAAATAATCTAAATATATGAGGTGTTATCGGACACGACGAAGAGAGAAGTTTACGATAAATTCTGCGAGGAGGATCTGAAAGTCGGTGTCTCGACCAGGTGGAAGATCATACAGCCAGATGATATCATGGAGAAATATAAGCTTTTTACCATCGATGTGAAACTAGGTTGAAAAGCTGGTACGAAAATCATTTTCCAGAAGGAAGGTGCTCAATTGCCGAGGAGGGAACTCGCAGATATTGTTTTTATCATCAGGGACAAGTCTCAATCGCTTCAGAAGTGAAGGCAGTGACATTAGATATACGAAGTCTGTTCCAAAAAGTCCCGGCCTTTACATATATCTTTGTTTTTGGGCATCTTCTCTCTCTATTGTGAAAAACAGGCATTCTGTATTTTGGGGGAAACTTTGAGTACCCTCAAGTGGTATGACCCAACAGCTGTTCAGACAACGGTACGCAATTGTGTCGAAAACTCCGAGCATCGTATTTTATAATAACCGAGCAAATCGAGCAGAAAATTTGCATTATATTTTGCCAAAAACTTGACACACATATTCCGAAACAATCGGCATGATCTGTAAAGTAATAACTCTATGCCAATTTCACAACTCATAGGCCCAGTTTCACGTTATGATTAACCCTTTTAACCGAGGTTTAACTTATTTTTTATCTCTTTCCAATTCTAGTATTAGAAGAATACTGGGCCTATGAATAATTCATAAATAAAAGAGTGTGATTTAGATGGTTCAAAAATAACCGTGTCTTAATGGACAATGTTCCTAGCTCCGGCAGGATCTCTAACGTCGAAAACAGCGGAAAAAGTGAAACGTATATGAGCCACAATCAACGAAAATAGTCGTTTAACTGTGCGAGAGTTAGAACAGGACCTTGGAATTTCCAAAAAGTATTGTTTGTCAAAGTTTGAAGCTCTGGGAATAAATCCTACGTTACGATAACGCACTTGTTTATTCATCTTTCCTAATTCAGGATTTTTTGACTAAACATAACATTGTCCAACTTCGCCAATCCTCTGTACAGTCGAAATATAACTGCATGTGATATCTGATTATTTCCTAAGTTGAAAAATCCGTTGAAGAGCAAAAGATTCGACGATGCTAAAGATGAAAAATGAAATGCCACTAGCTGTTTGCTATTACAAAAAATAATTTTTGGGACTGTTTCCGGAAATGAGTGGACCGCTAGAATAAAGTATATTGCTTCAAAAGGAGACTATTTTGAAGGCGACCTTGTTCATATCACTCTGAAGTAGCTCTTTCTTATGATATACAAAAGTCTTATGATAGACAAAAGTCGGATACTTTTGGGACAGACCTCGTACGTGCAAACTGAGTTTGAAGTAAGCTTTGTGCGGTACTATTGTCGAAGAGTTCCTATGCTAATCGGCGAAAAGATACCTTTGAACGAAGAAGATTGTCAAGCTTAACAGTCAACAAGTTCCAAGGACGCGATCTACTTTTTCCGAAAGAACCATCGCGGAAGAACAATCTTCTCATATCGTTTGACATCAAATTCCCTGAAAAACTTTTAACGCAAAGCGCCAAGAATATATTATACTTTACATTATGTAATTGAGGTCGCATTATTGATCGAAAAACGTGAACGCGGAAAAGTGTGGCAAAGACGATGATAATCATAGTGACAATGATGATAATGACTGATTCAAAACGATTAAATATTCCGGAGAATAATAGTCGTATATTCAATTATATTACAATTGTTTTGATTCATTATAAAAATCTTTATATAGAATGAAGAAACAGGATATTTAAGTAAATCATGTAAATTCCTTCTGAGTCTCAAGTAACTCTCTCTCTACTAAAATAGACAAATCGCGTTAAACCGAAACTCTTTAAATATAGATATGTGTCAAAACAAAATCTCTGAGATGAAGTCGCAACTCATGAGATACTCAATTTGTACTCTTTTCGTGACTTCGTATCGATATTCTTGAACAATTTTGACGCGAGCTGAGTTTCGGCGAGAATATTTCAAAATGTTTAGTGAAAGGCAATGAACTAGTTTTGTGAAAAATTTGTTGGAAATTTACCACAGTAATAATTTTTTTTTTTTTGCGTACGGCTGGGATAACAGTGGAAAAAACCAGAATGTGTACACAACGTTCTTTTATTTTTATTAACAAAAATATATAAATATAACGATCAATAAAAACAAAAAAATGTTTGGACAAAAATAAAAAACTTTGTTTATATAATGGATTACAATGAAATTGGATATATAGGCGTTAACAGCGATATTTGATATCGAAATTCTAAAATTTCAGTAACATAATAAGACAATTGACGAAATAAAATGTATTCTTAAAATCTTAAATTAGGAATAAAATATTAAAAAGATGAAAATATTGAAAAGATTAAGAAACGTCACGAAAAAAATTAAAATTATGTTATCCTGTCAAAACATTTTGACAGTTATGAAGCTTGTAAGAATCTTTATTCGCATCGCATGCTCCAACTTTATATTTACAAATTTTGTAACGTTTTTTAATGTAAGAGTCTATTTACAAATTTCTGTTTTATATAAGAAAAGGATTAATATATTTTATATATCAATTCTTTATTTTTTATGTGATATAGATGTAATTGTTTTTCCGAGTAAAGTTTTAATAATAAAAAGGAAGAAATATGTCAAAGCTCTTCGAGATTCTCAAAGAGAAGTGCTTATAAATTTTCCTAAAACTACATGGTCATAGCTTTTATTTACACCATGACATGAAATTGCTATGAGTCCCCCTATCATTAAAGCAGTTGAGAATCTTCTAGAGGTGAAGTTTCGGTATGTGATCAAACGGTCTTGGCAGCGCTCAATTTCTCCATCGTAGAGGAATGTTGCCTATAGAATCGAGTAATCGAGTTGACGACAGTTGTGGACGCGCACGCGTATGTGTAATCGTATTAATGGCCGAAACAGCCAAATTCGTCGTAATAGTGGCTACCGATTGCCCATTGTAAGTTCGCTAATTGAAAGCTACGGTCATTTCTCTAAATCGTCCATTTGAATCGATCATTTATCTCGTTCCAGGAAGTAACGCAATAGTGCGTATTTACCATCTTTATCTCGTACATTCTACGACATATCTATAAAATTGACACATTTAATCTACAAAAGATAATATGACATCTGTAAGATAATTAAATATCTTAAATTTTAATCTCCATTTTTATTTTTTTCTTTGAAAGAAAATGTTAAAATTTTTATAATCTGCATTTGGACGTTCTCTTAATTCATAACTGGGTTCTATAACCCAGGGAATAATTTAAAAAACAATGTTTTTTGTAAAAATTTTTAGTGCGTGTTAATATTTAACATGATTTAAAAGCAATAAATTGAATAATATTTTATTTGTGTTCTTAAAAATCTTTTTAATTCTTCAGAGACGAATGTTGCAAATATGCAAAAAGATTTTCAAAAACACAAATAAAATATTATTTAATTTATTGTTTCTAAATCATGTTAAATATTAACACGCACTAACAATTTTTTCATTTTTATATTAAATTTGAAATAAATTCGGGATCTTTCTTTGTACAGATTAGTTACATTTAAAAACTGAAGATGGGAATGTACGTAACATTAAATACTGAAATATAGTACTTTTACATATCAGAAACACTATATAATATTGACCTAAATTGAGCTAAATTGAGAAAAACTATAATATATTGAATTATATATACACATGTTATAATCAAAATGTTAATTTTATTAAATGTATACACTTATTAGTATATATATATATAATATATATATCGGTATTGTAAAGTAGATTCTTCACTTACAAGTTATCTTCCTGCAAAAACAGTAAAATCAAATTTTTTTTAATAACAAGATGATGTCCCTAAAGAATTAATGAAAATAAAAATAAGAAAACTTCTACTTCAGTTTTCATATGTTCTTTTAATAAAAAATATATGTTACGGATTAAACATAATTTTTATAAAATATAAAATATTTCTCTCTCTCTCTCTCTCTCTCTCTCTCTTTCTCAAAATACTTCACATTTTAAGAAAATTATTGCTTACGAAACTTTCGATAGTGTAAGAGTAATATTATGCCTTAGAGATACGATAACAAGTTTCAACTGACGCTGGTGAATAATAATTCTATAACTAGTAGTCATTCGAATTATATGCTTGTATGGATGTACTTTATTTCTTACACCGTAACATTTAGTACAATATGTCAAGTTCCGTCGCCGGTTAACTTCTGCTTATTCATTGATGGTTATCATGTTATTTTGCGTCTCTTTATTAAAGCTTTTATATCTTAATAGCATAAATACAGAAATGATCGACCTTCATTTATCTCTACATATTAAAGAATTCATGTATTTCTTTACATTGGTAAATATTAGAATATTATTATATTAAAAAAAAATTTTTGAAAAAGGCTTGAAAACTTATTTCTCAATTTTTGTATCTATATAATTAGTTTTTTTAATACAAAAAATATTGCTATAGTAATTGTGAAAGTATTCTTCTACGAGATTGCGAGAGTAACATTGTAAATACCAAAACACAATTTAGCGTAACGAGCTACAACGATAGTAACTGAAGCTGGAAAATGTTGATCCCCTAACTAGCGGCAAACCGTGTTACACGTTTGTATTAATTCGCTTCAATTTAGTAATTCTCTTACGTACCCATATCAGAAACGTCAGATTTTATCTGTTAATTAGTTATCGATAATTATAATAGTTTTTCAAATTTTTTTGAAGTAAAGTATATTAAAAGTTACTTTAAAATATTGATAAAAAAAAATTTTTAATTAAAATTAGAATTGATTATTCCGCAATAAAAATCTTTCTGACTTTTAAACATTCCTTAAGTTATAGTTTTTAATATTTTATTAAAAGAAGATTGATTTGCACATTTATGAATTTAACTATAATCAAAATTCTTCCATTTTTACGTATTTATTATTAAAAGAATTTATATTTACTTTTTGGATATATTTTATATGTATAAAATGCGTGCTGTAGCTTATGATATTATTTCAATGAAATGAAGACCTTCAAATCACGACTTGTTTGTGAAAAAAACCTTTCAATTTACGTGATTCAAATGTCATATCCTAGTTATTACTGTAATCAAACGGATACAGTCCAATCAATGTAGGATTCATGTTGCAATACTTATCTACTACTTTGATCGCGAAGCTCTTTCACGCTGCTTTCAATTTACAAGTCTCCATATAAATAACACCCGTACAATAATTTATTTATTTAGACTATCTTATTTTTATATTAATATTAATCATTTTTATTTCGTTACGTGAAAATTAAATTACATCAACTTTGAGTAATTCTATTATGTTGAAATTACATCTATATGAGTATTTTAAAAATTAAACGTTTTATATATACATGCAAGAATATACCTATATAAAAAAATATAATCTCTTCTTTCTTTCTGCATCTTTAAAAAATATTAATATGTTTACATTAAATATTATAACAAAATATTAATGTAATAAAAAAAATAATTTAATTTATTTTAATTGTTTTATTGTATTGCGATGTAACTATTACAAATAACATTTTTAATTTTTATTTTTCTCCTCAATTGGTTAAAGTCGTAACTTCTTAATCGATAAATATTTTAATCTTACACAATTGTCAAGAATATTTTTTACAATTTTTTGCGAAACACTAAACGTGCGAATCACGTTATATTAGTAAGAGCATCTTTACTTTGAATTCTTATAGTGTGTCCCGAAACAATTTAAAGTTTCATAATTGACAGGAACATGTGCATCGTGTAACTGTATTAGCATTCATTATTGCGCGCGACGAAACTTCGTACAAAAATGGATTTGGCTACTCGGCTTCGTTACGCTAATGGGCTCCTTGTTATCTCTTTAATGCAGTAGGTGTTCTCGGTATCGCAATTAGCATCATCCTATCAACTTATTTATCTTGCTATTTCGAATTTGGGACCGAACCTGATTGCCTGTTTATACTTGCTTGTCCTAGACGAGGGTATATTGTCTGAGGGTTGCTAAACGGATTTCGCCATCGGCAAAAATATGCAAACGAATCTTCGAGATAAAATTGTGCGATAATTCTCTTTCTTTGCGGGAGAAATTCCGCATAATGCCACTACCGAAGCATACCGCGATCAAGGCGGATATTAAATTGAGATAAAGAAAGAACATGTTATTGCAAGAGAACCTTAAAGTTCTTTTTTTTCCATTTTTTATTACATTCATTTCGTAGTTCCGATAATGTTTAAATAATGATTAGTGGATAAAGTGGATAAAGAAAAAAAAAATTCGACATAAAACTTCTAATAATATTATATATCTTCTTTTATCACAATTTAATTCAAGCAAAATCAAATATTGAAGTTACAATCTTTCAAATGTATTTTTATTAAAGCTGACACTTGTTGAAAACTGTCGTGTAATTCCGTAAACATTGTGATTTTTCTTTTTCTCTTTTATATTTAATGCATATCTGTTAAAAAAAATTAAATAGTTAATTTATAGTTAATTTAAATTAAATTAAATTTGATGAAGTCAAATGATTTGATTTTAGTCAAAAATTCAGGTTCAAATCCATTCAAAACATATAGTTTTATTTGATTGTCATCTTTTGGAAGGCAATGGCAAACTACCGAGAGTACTTTTGTCATGATAAGTTATTGATAACTTCGTCTAACAAATCGTCAGAATCGGCATTAAAATTATAAATCCGGTAAATCAGTTATTATACAAGCAATATTTTCATTATTACATGTAATTTACAAATAAAATATTAATTTTTTTTATTATTTATACTGTAATTATTTTATTATTTAAAATAATCGAATTTTAAGAAAATTTAGAATATTTTGATTTAATAAAAATAATGTTTTTTTAAAATTAACTTTGTATTTAACGTAAGTTAATTCAGTTTTAATTGAATTAATTTTTTATTCATTCGACTTTCAGCTTAACTAAATTAATTTTAGAAGCCATTAATTCTAATTTAATTAAATTAAAAAAAAAAACATTAACCCCCAACCACCGACAAAACAAAGTAGCCTATTTATTTAAAATAATGGGAAAGGAATAAAATAAATTTAATTTAATAACGTTTTGAATATTTGAGGATTACTAAAAAACGTTCGGCTATTGGTTGATGTTTATATTGTGACGCGCGGCTTTGTATTTGGCGTTTGTATTGTGGCGCGTAGAGAACGGTTATTGTCTGTACGCATGTGCTTTACACTAGGTCACCGTGCTAGCATTTGTATCATGAAACTCGAGTAGGTAATCGCTCCACGTATTATCGTCTCTCAATAATCGCGATCATTTCCTACGAACAATTATTAATATCGGACGTGATTAATTAACTATTTACAATTCGTAAGCGTATGTCGAAATAACGTATATAGTTACTTGGAGATGGATGTTTCGTGCGATTTATTCATTTGAAGCGAATAATCAAGACAGATGGTTAGTTCTTTCTTTCTTTAAATTCCTCTGTATGAATTTCCGAATTTATAGATGGAATAATTATTCGATTATGATATTTATGACTGCTTTCCGTTTTTTAAAATGATATATAGAATTGAATATATGTCACATGGGAGGTAAGGTCGATTTCGCTTCGCGTGGAAAGTCATACTCTCCTAGTCAATTCCCCTCTTTCTCCTTATCTAGAATCATTCGACTTTCCATGCAAAGAGGAAATAGTTATACTTTGATTGTTAATAATTTTTTAATGAATTACGAAACGACTGTTGGAGGTCACTTAGAATCATGATCACTTAAGGTCGGAACTGCTTTTTTTATTTTAAGTATTTATTAAATTATTATTTATAGAGTAAGAAAAAATTGTTCACATTTAATAGATATTTTATTTTCTCTATTCTTTTTGCCTCTCCAATAAAATTTGATCTGTAGCTGTAGGAGGTCTACATCTGTATGGGAAGTCTTCGTCATCTCTTCACATATTTTTTTCATCTTTAATATTAAATATTATAAAATAATGCGAGAAAGTCATTTTGAAGATTCTTTATACATAAAAAAGAAATGAAATACGTCAGATATGTTGTTCCAATTCAATTTAATAATAAAATTAAATCATGTAAGAATTTTTATGTTTATTTGATTAATTTCATTTATTTAATATGTCAATTTTATCTTTAAATTTATTTACAGTAAGCATTAATAACTAGTGACTTATCTTTATATCATCAATTAAGTAAAACATATGATGTGAGATTTATAAAGAAATAAATCTAAGGAACAGATGAATATTTTACATATAATATATTAGTTTTATACATTATAAATATAATATTATATATTATTAGTATTTCTATCGAATGATGAGAACGGATACAGTTTTCGATTGCGAATGCCAAATGCAATCATGCATGTACGATGTATAATGTAGCTACTACTATTTCTCTGGCGTAGGCATAAATCGTGGATCTTTGCCCTCTCTCTGAGTTAGTAAGACCGAATGCAGTATTAAAATTTTCCGCATACCTATCTTGCTGGCACGTATATTACGTCGGTTTCGAACTCAGTTTCTTACGGATTGAACGTTCCGGCATTCGCTGGGAAATTGGATATCTACGGATGGGCAAGAAAACAAGGTAATTTACGAGTAACGCGGTTCGCGTCACAATATTTATTTCGTCTTCTGCAAATATTTATCGAATATTTCGACAAATAACTTGAATGAATAGAAAGAAAGTATTACGTTTAATTCGACCTCGATAGATATCGATATCAAGAATATAGGTTTTTGTTCGTAAACGAGAAAGACATGGTGCTCGATGCAGAAACAAAAGGATCTCATATCAGGTTTTATATTCAGAATCGTATCGCTTATTGTAAAGTTCTTATTAAAGTATTTCTTACGGAGCACACGCCGCTCGCTCATCCTCTCGAAAAGTTAGAGTGGTCGTTATGGCACTCAATCTTGTCGGTCCCCT
Organism: Acromyrmex echinatior; assembly: GCF_000204515.1. The sequence goes on along the minus strand of NW_011627473.1, from coordinate 113,552 downwards.
TTATACGTGTTCCCTTTTTATCGCCGTGAATTAAAGACATAATTGCACTGTGCGACCACTGAATTAAAGCCGTTTGCCATGCGACGATCGATTTCCCCGGTCTCGCATTATACTGAATGATTAAAAACCTCGCGTACGTGATTATCACGGAATAACCACGTGTTAATTGCATACAATTTAAATGTATTATTTGTTTTATGAACAATGATAAGACAGATATTCAAGGCTACCGTGTGCAAAATGTATGAAAAATGTTTTTTCTTTAGAAAATTAGAAAAATCTATTGAGAGATTTCCCTCAAATTTTATCTAATCTATTTCTATGTTTTTATAAAATGAAAATTTTGTCACACTAAAATATTATTAATGCTAAACTGTTCTTTGGAATATTTATTACATATTATTTTTAAATAAGGGAAAAAATTCTATTTTTTATCAAAGCGAATCTTGATGCTTGATAATGTTAATTTATATTCAAATTTGCAAATACATTTTCCAGTTTTATAAATTGCGCTCTGATTCGGTTTGTTGACTTGAAATGCAATCGTAAACTAAAGTATCGCAGATTTCATTAATCATCAATTTAATAATAATAATTATGATACATATAAATATTATTAAGTCAACTAAAATCTGCTTTGATCAAAAATGTGAAGCTTTATTTTATTTAATTTAATATTCTTCTCGGTCTAAGTGTCATTTATGATTATTTATACGCGTTTTTTTGAAAAATTACATTCTCTTATTTTCTGTTGCCGATTATTGCGACAAATATTTTCACATGCTTTGGCTGAAGTGATATTTTTTGCAAAAGTTCTTTACAGGATTTTAAACTACTTATTAGAATTATTAAATCGACGATCAATGAAATTTATATAATGTTATTTTTTCAACTTTAATTTATGATTGCGATTTTTAGTTTGACAAACCGAATTGGCGCACAGTTTATAAACTAAAAAATGCAAATTTATGTATAAACATCAAGCATCAAATCCATTTTGACTGAATAGGAATCTTTCTCTTATTTGATATATTTTTATCGATCTATGGGTTAATTCTAAACAGAATTGCAAGGTTCATAACTTGTTCTAGTAAGACTTATAAGAACTTTGACCGGAATGCTTATAACTTTATGCAGTATCTTTACAGACAAGCTTTTTGCTAGCTGTAAGATTTACGAGAAATTGTAGATATTGACAAATGATCGTACGTCTTATGGTACGCATAGAATTGCAACTCCAGTCATTAATTCTTACAAGTTTTACGAAAATAAATTACGAGCCTTACGATTCTACTTAGAAGTGACCTATTACATATAAATTTCATTTATGCATATAATTACATGTTTTTTATATACTGTATTTATGCACATTTTTTGATTGTGTCTCAACAATCATTTAAAATGATAGAAAAATATTATTGTATTAAATATATGGAGTAATAGAAAATTTAAATTTAATAGAAAATTTACACTCATAGAGAAAGTTACGATTGAATAAGACAGCATGAAAATCAGCGGAGATCCAGCAATTACACTTGTCTAATCGAAGTGATAGTATTGAGAAATGGAGATGTTTACGAGCTGCAACGTGTACGAGGCGTTAATTATTTCCAGCTAGTTGGCCGATGCTATAGTTGATTGACGCGACCACAGACACTGAATTAGAGTTCCTGGCGGGCGTCGACCACCGTGCGGAAATTGAATTTCGATGACAAGCGCGAAATATTAATGGCCGATACGCCGTTACTCTACCGTTACATAATATCCATTCCGGCCTTCGCGCATTGGTAGAAATTGGGCGCAATTGTGGAATAATTGCGCATAATGATCCTGCGAAAATATTACCGATTCATTGAACCGGCGTACACATTTGCATGTTAAAGAGCGAGAGGCGTTTGCCGCGAAGAGAATTGCAGATATCAGTATTATCCAAGAAACGAACAGCTAATAAGTTTAACAAACATTGATCTGTTGCAAATATCACTCGACATTTAAGCATGATATTTTGATATCACTCTTGAAGTATTTACAATGTTTGAATGGAAATTTGAATTGTGAATTATAACTTTTTTCAATTTATTTTTGCGAACAAATAAACAATGTCTGTTTTATCTCTCAATTTGTATTCGCATTGAAAATCTGAATCTATATGAAAGCTTTTAAGTTGTATTTATGGTACAAATGAAAAACATGAGTATTTTCAGTGGATATACCTTAATTTATTAAATCGTTATTATTTTGATATCTCCATTTTTTTAATAACAAATATGCAACTATATGAAAGAAACAATTTTACTAAAATATTTAAAAATTTAGATAGATACTGATCTGAAAATTATTTTGCTCGATGTTTGAAAATTTCTCGATGTTTCAAAATAATTATTTGGATAAACCAATAAAATTTATTTTCAGATATGTATGTCTCTCTCTTTCTCTCTCTCTCTCTCTCTCTCTCTCTCTAACTAATTAACTAACTAATTAACTAAATTTTTAGATACTTCAACCAAACTGTACCCTTCGTGTAGCATTAAGTATTAATTATATATTTATTATTAGGTAAATTAGTAGTTTTAATTAGGTTTTTTATAATAATTCTCAAAAATTGAATAAAAGATAAAAGTACGGCGTCTACTAAATCTAATAAAGAATATTTTAAAAATTAATGATAGTCAACGCGAATAATGATCTCCTACTTAAATTTTATTATAATTAATAAATTATATCGATAGTATTCCAGCTTGCAAACGTTTCGACCAATGTTTTCGGTACTTACCAGTGCTTAAATCGTAGTCAGAAATGTTAAAAATCAAATGTACATAGTACAGATTACAAACGCTGTGGTACATGACATCACTTCTGACTACGATTTAAGCACTGTTGAGGATCGAAAACATTGTTCGAAACGTTTGCTAGTTGTAATACTATCGATGTAATTTATTAATTTGTAAAATTTAGTAACGCATCATTATCCGCATTGATTTTTATTGATGTGTTTCGAAATAATTCTTTAAAAGGTATAATGATTTTTAGTATTTTTAGAAAAAAAAAAACCTTTGCGAAATATCAAGATGTTATCAGATAATCACAAATATATTTACATATCTTTCGAATCCGTAATCTCTGTACGTACAATAGGTTTTAAATTTGATTTAACTGGGATTTACGTATAAGAAAGTTACATGATTAATAACGGTATGCTATAATAATTGCAAATTGTCGAAAGAGAGATGCAGAAGCGCCGAATTAGATCTGCAGAAAATTAACTACTCTCAGTTTGAAAGGGCATCCGAGAGTATAGAAGCGCGGCGATCGATTCGCTCCGTATATCGTTGTAGCATAATCGCATTTGCATGCTGTACTTTGTACAGAGAGTCCGTAAAATCCTCTTTCGAATGTCCGATGAATGGGGCTATTACAGCCGGCTTCGTGAGCTCATTCCTGAAATATGCTTTGCGCCATCAAGATTTTCAAATTTGTCGCTGCAATCCGCCACCTAAATTCTCGCATTGTCTGTATCTATGAATAGATATGTTTTATTCTAACGAGTCTTTTCAGTAATGCATAGAATATAAAATTTATTGTTAAAAATGTGCTTTATATATAATGTCCATTATATATATGGAAACATTCTTTCAAAAATTTTATACAGCACCTTTTTCACAAAACGTTTATTGTTTCCCTCGAGTTTTAATAGAAATGGCTAGCAACAGTCGGATTGTAATGAATTAATTTTTTGCTTTGAATATATGAGCTAGGATAAATAATAATTAAGAACGGAAATTATTTTACAAAAATTAGTATATTTATAAATTGTTGAAATTAATCTGGATAAAAATTTGTTTGGCTTTTATGCAACAATTCTAGTAATTCGTGCACATTTAATTTATACAGTTATTTCGCTATATTAAGTTCTTCTTGTGGAAAGTACGTTTGCCTTTTAAAAGAGGAAATTTGCAAAGGAAACCTAATAAATTTCTAGTGAGTTCGGCTCTTTGATTCTATTTTTTTTTCTCTTTAAATTAAAGAGTATATTGTAAGACAAATGGTTTTTGCTTTATTTTCAAACAAATCCATTAGATGTAATAAAATAATTATTACATAAAAAAATATATTACATAAATAAAGAATCATTTTAACTTATTTATATTTACAGTTAATAATGTAGTTTGTGTGCATTAATTTCTATCCAGAACATTATTGATTATATCTCATGTATAATATAGAACTACATCTGCAAATAAATGGTTAATACAAAATTCCATTTACAAACAAAAAGCTCTATGATAATTTTTATCGAAACTGCCTATAGAGGAAATAAATTTTAATTTTCTTTTTGCTTATATCGCGTTAATCCGTTTGTATACGCAACGGGATTCACAATGCGCCATCGAATGCGAAATAATGCGCACAATGGAACGTTACTAAATCCGAATCCTCTATCGGCGGAATTACAATACAGTGAATGGCAAAAGGTTACAGTGGCTATTTCTCTCGTTGAAAACCGAAGTTGCACAAGGATTCAATTCCACGGGACGGCAGGGAATCTACTTTGCAGTACACAGAGAACGACTAGAGAACTTCGTTTCGTAACTGAGAGTTGGTCTAATTTTGTAGAAAAGATTAGCGAAGAGCTAATAATCAGGTTATCTTCTTTAAAGCTTGCTTTTCCTATGTTTCTGCTCTGGTTATCCGGGTTGCAATGGACGCAGCGATTTATTTCTTGAATGCTACGTTGACCAAGATATTTGTTCCTAAAGAATTTGCAAATATCATTTTAAATATTCGATAACTATTGCATTTTGAAACTTGTATGATTATTTAATTTTTTATCAAGCATGTCAACAATCCTCTCAAAAGTAATAGATATTTGAACAACAATTTTATCAATGAAACGAATAAACGAAATGACCCATAAACCATGTCAATATCGACAACCTATCTTGCAATTTTTAATCTCAACACATTTATATCATTTTTTTCACTAGGACCCATATTTCTTCTACACATTCATCTCGTAACAGTTGTTTCTCTGATGTTTTTGTTATAACAATAGATTAATATATTGTCAAAATAATTGTTATTTTATAATGATTTAATTAAAAGAATATTTTGCTTTATTTTTATTAAAATGTATTGTACTTTTATTAAAATGTTAGAAATTAACTTCGATTAAGTTATTTTGACAGCACATTGTAAATATTGATTCTTTTATCAATAGACGAAAATAATTACAGAAAAATATGGAATATTTAAAGACTCTTTTCTTAGTACGCATAAAAGTAGATACTTGAATGGCATAGATACAATGTATAATTCATACAATACATTCTTGCAAGAACCCGATAATTGGATATACGAAGATGCGATTGAGAGTCTCATTCACAATACGTCTGGCTTCGATTTTCAATAGTTGGTTTTGACAAGCACTTACCTCTCTATACAATACTTTATAAGTAAAGGTACGATACGATAAACAGCATTACTATGACGATCTGATTTTTGTGTTGTATTTTACAAATACTGTTCAAGTTTCTTTAAAGAACTATGCGGTTACTAGACAATTGACAATTGAAAGTGACAAAGAATCTTATTTGTACATGGAAAGAACGATTTTTCTGAACTATCTAAAAAGAATCTCGCACTAATCTTATGTGAAATTGGATTTCGATGAAATCAACTGGTTTTCTCATGCATTGTAGTTTATGATCTGTTAAATAAAACATATTAGGTGTTGGAATTAATTCGTAGCGTTTTACAAGTGATGGGAAGTACTTTCATTAATGTATTTTTTAATGCTCATGTGAAATAAATAACATTCTTTCATTAAAAAACGCTACGAATTAATTCCAACACCTAATATAAAATTTTAAAGAGTAAAAAAATGAACAATCATCCTGTTTGACTGACCTATAATTGCTAAAATCTTATAATAAAATATTCAATAACTTCGGAACAGCTGACCTAAAGTAAATAACATTATACTTTGAAAGTCTTAACAAGAGTTATAAGATATGTAAGAAGAAGTAGAGATGACTATTCAAGATGATCTTTCCCTGGTCTTGACGACACCCAAAATCAAATTGATAGATCCAGTGATTAGGTCTTCTTAAATTCTACTTTTATCTGAAATATTTGTTTGTAAAATTTATAGAATTTTTGAGATATTTTGTCACTTCTTTATAAGAGAGGAATTTTTTATATTCCTCTCTTTAGCTAGATACAAATCTAAAAATAATTTTGTTAAATTGAATCGAAAATGATAAAAAAATCATGGAAAGAGCGATTTTGCTGAACAAAATCGTTCTTTCCGTCTATAAAAAATTAATACAATCGATACAGATTTCTCACAAAGTTCGCAAATTATCCATACATAGTAAGTTACGATACGTAATAGTAGTATTGCACAAAAACACTCGTGGGCTCAATAAAGTTCGTATGGTGGCAACTTTATCACGTTGACAATGCAGCACTGGTTATTATACATTTAATAGCATTCATACAATAACAATGTCGGTTTGATCCGCAGATGAGGGAAAGTTGTTACAGCAGTCGGCTATAATTGGCAAGCGGATACGCGCGTATATTAACTGCGCGCGTTGCACCTCGTTATCCCGCGCATTCGTTAAAATATAACTGAGAGTCGATAAAGTACGATCCCTTCAGAAACGAGTCGAAATCACGTCGACGAGTAACGCGCAAAATGCAACCACGAAATTATAACCGGTCGCGAGTGGCATTTCTCTCTGAACTTTCGGAATAAGATGTTAATAAACGCAAGAATTCACCGTGGAAAATCGAGCACAGCAAAAAAACGGGTAAAAAGAGATCCCCAGGCAGAAAGTACGACAGCTTTTTCCTCTCTTGCGGCCTAATTATACGAAATCGTAATTTAACCAACCGCGATAGTACCGAGATTCCATCTAAATTCCGTACAGCGAGTCGTTCTTCATAGATCGAATAACGAGCTACTAATGCACGGAGTAAAACGCGAGGATAAACATGATGATATTATAATTTTACATATCGTATACTTATAGGTTGCTAATATGTATTTCTCATCCGTGTTTTAATATTATATTAAATTATATAAACTCAATTTCATTAAGCTGAGCGCATTAATATACAAAATCGTGATAATTTTATTTACGTGAATAACGCATAATTGAATTCATTTCATTGTGTCATTTACTTTATTTGCGGAAATGAAAATATGTTTTATCCATTTCGAAGCTGGCGTCGACGGTACATATAATTTATAGTAAATAGTTATTCTCGGATAAATGCAAAATGTTTTTCTAGCCGATGATTGATCGATATGCCGACGTGATTATTAGTCGTGACTTTAATGTTGCAGGACGTTTCCTTCGATTTTATTCGTGTTGAAAGGAGTAATAATAAACGGCTTTGGATTGAATGAATGCGGATGTTCTATCGGTACAACCGCAGGTGCATTATTACTTTCCGAAGAGTACCATTGAATAAATCTCCCAGGCTTGGTTTTATTATCCGGCCCACGCGGCGAACCGTTTAGAAAATCAACAAATCGACATCTATATGGTAACACTAGCTACTCGCGGATCGATAATTTGTCGGGCCACTGATTGGAATTTGTTCATACATCACTTACTCCGGCTCGGAACCGCGTTGATTGTGAGATTTATCGATGCCGCGCGTCTATAACGAATTAAAAAATCAAGTATTATTGACCCGTTACGCCGGGCGTGTTTCGATTTTCGCTTGCGATGCAATCAGCGCTGGGGTAACGAGTTAACTTTTGGATGGCGAATTAAACGTTTTAATTTGCTGGCATCGAGCCGTTTGTTACTCTTGAAACGCGAAATGACAAGCATTGGCACCTGCACAACATTTACTGAAATATCTTTCCTCTTTTTCTCTCTCCCGCTATATTTTTGTTTATATTTATTACATGTAAATTATGAATGGCAGATTCCTTAAAGGATGTTAAAAATTTTCTCGCAGTCTTTTTATTTGATTGAAATTTCATTTTTAAACAACAAATTTTCGATAACATAATTTGCTTTGCGATTATTTATACTTGTATATTTACAGCTTCGAAATTTAATTGGCTAAATTCTTTAATTACGAACGTTTCAATTTTTAATTATAAAATTAATTAAACGTATCTGTAGACGCTATTGCAATTTTTGTCAGAATAATATTGACATTGAAATTGTCAAATTCTGACATAAAGGATTATCACAATAGGAATTTTATGTAGGGCAATGTTGCAGAATCACATTGAGGTTAATTAAATGGCCACAATATGGATAAATTGCGCAGACTAGAAAGAAGGGAAAACGGAATGACAATATAGAGACACGATGGCGGAAAATTCCAGAAAAAGATGCAGACGAACGTGGTGTTATTAACGGCAGCGGCTTACGAACGTAAAACGCAAGATGTCTTCTGCGGTTGTTCTGTCCACCGTGTACCTTGCAAGCTAGAATTCATCTCGCCGCAAGAAACCCCGAGATTGCGATGGAGATTTTCGTTGTTAATTTAAATTAAGTTCGCTGTTTCTCTTGTGTTCGCTCTGTTATAAATTTGCCATATAAACTCGAAGACCTCGCTCATGAATTTACCAAGAAGGTACAATGTGGAAACGGATAAAATAAAAGCGTGTAATAACGTTCGGGCACTGTCGGGACAGTAATTCGGAAACACGATAGACGACGCGTGCGCGCATATGCGGCCTGATTTAATATTATTTTCATTTCGCGAAATGAAACTTTTGACATAACGGACCGTTTTTTTTCACGCATCTCTGGACATCGTGGTGTTCGCTCGTATTGTTCCCACGTTTCACACGTCGACGAGGACCGCCGCAGCGATTTCTCATGCGGTTAACGTTCGAAATATTCCTCCCTTTCTCCCCCGTTTCCATTCATTTACATTTTACATGCTGAAAAGTTGAGGCGACGTAGCGCATGCGAGATGGAACTTAAGCCCTGGTACTGGTGCCCTGTTTATATTAAAACACGCGAAAACGTCCGAGCGTGCAACATAGACGGGATTATGAGACGTGGACGCATTTAAAATTCAATGTGCTTTTACACTGAAGTTAGATATAATATCATGGGTACTCAGAAAAAAACTTGCTTAAAATATCCTCTCGTGATTCTGCGTCGACGCACTCGAAGCTTTTAAAAAATGTCTTTGTGCCAAAATTAAACCTCTAAAGTATTTTATCCACTGAGAATGAAAAACATGTATACTTTATGCAAACGCATTTTACATTTTAGATTTTCAAACATTATTTTAAAACATTTATTTGACTTCATCGTTTTGAAGAATAAAAGAATAATTTTTCAAAGCGTGCTAAATAAAACATTATTACTCTTTAATGCTTTTATTTTTAGTAGCAATTTTATTTGACCTTTATTTTATTAATTACTAGTTATTAATAATAATAGAAATATTTCTTTATGTCTATCTGTAATATATTAATACAGAAAATATTTTTATTTTTCCTTTATGTTATTATACACACGATACATAAATTACGTGCATTCAAAAATTTCTATGAGTCCAAATCACAACTCGAAAAGAATAGTTTTTTAAGGATTGCAAAATGAAAATGATAAAAACAGTAAGATAAAGGACATAAACGAACGCCTGAAATCGTTAGCGATTGATTATATTTGATTATAATCAATTTTATAATCACAACATTATAATCTAATTTCACATAATTAAATACATAAACGTTTCGGCCTTACATTAGGCTACCTTCAGTATATAATAATTACAAAATATTTAAACTAAATATTTAGCCAAACAACAATTCGTCTACGTGTATAGTTCTATGACATGTCTACTTGTAACGTAAAACCGCTCGTTATTTAACAATTGAATTTATTCTTAATTTGCACGTAATTGATGTTAGTTCAAACAGATTAACATTATCATTTCCAAAGGCAATCGTCTTTTTATTACAATAACTTAGATAGTCCAAATGTTCCTATTTAGTTGTTGCATTGCACAGTTTTGCGCAACAGCTTTTGAAGATGACCTAATGTAAGGCCAAAATGTTTATTTAATTATGTGAAATTAGATTATAATGACGTGTAATCAAATATAATCAATCGATTATCGATTGATTATAACGATTTCAGGCGTTCGTGGTTTATGCCCTTTATCTTTTCGTTTTTAAATTTCAACTACGTATTGACATTCATTGATAAAAACGATATTTGGTTTCTGTTTTATTTTTATTTATTTATTTATTTTTTTTTTACCATTATTTAATCGGTCAATAATAATTTTCTGCCAAAAAATAATTTTTCTCAGAAAATTTCTGAGAAACTTAATTTTTTTCAATTACTTATGTCATTTGCGAAGAAAATGATAAATGTATATGCATATGTCTTTGAACAAAGGCATGTAATAGATTTCGAGTATGAGTACATATGGGGATGAAAATGGATAACGTCGTTGACGGTGGATGATCAGGTAGAAGGTGGTAAGAAGTACCATCGATTCAGCGCACAGTGCATCCGTATAATCCAGGCTATCCGCAAGTCGGCTTTTTATTGCTGAGGCGACTAATTTATCTCTCCAAACCCCGCCGGCGTTTCATACATAAATCCTACTGACCGCCTTCGTGCCATCAATTGCGCACCGTTGGTTCGCATGTGCGATGTCTACCTGAAAAGTGACGTATCCAACTCAGATAGCTAGAAATTGATCTTCTTTGTATCGAAGAGTACGATCTATCAGAGACTATTTTTCGGTCCTAACAAATGGATAATCCGTTACGAGCATGATATTAGAATAAAATTATTATTATTTTTTTTACGCGATTGTAATTAGTATCTATTTGTATATTAATGCTGAAAATATAGAAAACCTTTCACTAGTTATAAGGAAAAAAATTATTTTAGTCAAATTGGCTGAACTATATGTAGCATATACGATACTGATCAAAAATTTCTTCTTTAGGCATATCATGTAACCATATACATGTCCATTATTAAGGTTTCTATTGATTTATATCTCAGGACGCTTATTAAAAACTATTTGAATAAATGAGTATTGAAACCATATAAATAGAAATACCATCCAGCACTCTATAATTACAAAATTAATTTGGTACATGATATTATATATTTTGATTGGAACAACATCAAACATTAAACAAGAAACTGATTTCTGAAATGATATATATTTGAAAAGAAAATTGAGATTTAAATTAGCAGAATGATATCGATCTTTTAGATTTATTATATATTAACTTTTTTACAGAATCTTGAATCTTCACTTTATTTATTAATCTATTTGTAGAAACACGTTTATCTTCTTGACTGTCTCTCGTTAAACTCGCAACACCTTGTACACTTCACTTGTCTTATTCTGTTTTCTGTTTGACATGACATTATTCTATTTTATTTAATGCTTTTATAACATTTTATCATAATCTTAATATCTATAAGTTTTAATTTATATTATTAATATTGATTCATAACGATTGTAACTTATTTTAACTTAACTTTGAACTCGCTATTCAAATATTCAGTCAAATACTAAAAACAATTGATTTTTTACTTATGGACAATAGCCTCACGATGTTTGCAGATTTTATACGCAATTTAATTTTTTGATTTTATTCTAAACAATTTTGATTCGAATTTGATACTCATCTCAACAATTTAATTCACTCTAGGTAAAATATCGTGATACTGAAGATAACTCAAAACTACAGCGTCTGTTTTGTAATTTGTTTATTTAATATAATTTTGTACACATAGTCTGTATCGGAGGGCTCGCATTTATTTTTTAGTAAATGATTTTGTATCTCAGAGCATGTGCATGGGAGAGGAGAGGTGATGCATTTGTTTCAATGGCTATTAGTATATGTATTTGACATTATTACATATGGACATGTATGATTATATCGTATATAAATGTTTATATAGTTATAGTTAAAAAAACGAATTGCATACAGTATATGAAGGTATTTTTTTTAGCTCAATTAAACTCGAAATAGCAACTTCCAAATGATGCAAAATCTGTCCATTTCTGATGATTGTGCTAATGGAGAGTTTTAATTAACATCTCATAAACGACGAAATATCACAATTATAGCCAATTTGACTGAAATTATTTTTTCCACATGTACTTAATACGAGATCTCTTATTCTAATTTTTTTATTGAACATTTAAATAACAAAAAAGTTTACATTTATTTTAAAAGAATTATTATGATTAAATAGAAATTTCAAGCTGCTTGAGAGAAAAATTCAACTAATTATAATTTATGTCGGACGTCAACTCGTCAAGCGGTTAATGCGATGAGTCATGCGAAAAATTACATTAGTTGTACCTGACAAAATTTCATGCGTTTCCACGCACTGTTCAGCATACGCGTCCAGTTGCAACAACCGGTTGGCCACACTAGCCGGCCACACTATCCAACATCCGCTTCGATTCTGGTTTGTGATGATGACATTGGCGGATGCATTAAATCCGAGGCGGAAACACGAGAGGTAAAATGTAACGAGAACATTAACGGAGCGGTAGGTAGGCTTTTAAGTACTCACCCTTCTTTTGCTTCACTGCGGAACCAACACCTATTACTGCGCTACTACCACCGACGTCGACGTCCTTTCTATTTCACATACCGCATTGCCGCTACCTTAGCCCGATACGTGTTAACCTCTAGATAAGGCTATAGTTGTAATTGTACGTTACAGTTACCAGCCTTACTTAAGAACTGCAAGAAGCGGTCTAAGAAACTTCGTAGAACAACGGAAACCTAAATACTTCTTATCATTGTAGTAGACCTAATTAGCTACTTGGAAGATAATTCGAATTGTACTGAAGAGATATTATCTAAAGTCAAATTTATTATTACATATGTTTCTATAGAATAGATACTTTTAGATAGATTGATTGGAAAATATAATCAATATACGAGTTTGATAATTAATAGGTTATATTTGTCTATCTATCTATTTTAATGAAAAATCAAATTAAAATAATCTGGAAGCTTTTATTTTACGTTTTTTATATAAAATAATACAATTTATTATTATATAATTTTTGAAAAATATTATTTATAATATACTCATAAATAAAACAATAATAAACATATGGTTTCAATTGCACACGTATATATTATTTTTAGCAGAGCAATCTAATAATTGCTTCATAACGAAGATTAAAATAAATACGTAAAGATCAAATTGCATTTTACTCGTAAATATCAATTTTAAATTTGTATAATTAAACATTTGTTAATTAGTGTAAAATTTGTTATTTATATATTTTTTATGACGTAATATAAAAATGTTGTAATAAATACAACATAGTATTATAAATATCAGTATATGGGACACTTATTCAGCTGTTAAAAATTCGAAGTTAAGTATAAAAAGTATAAAAATATTTTATTCGAATGTTGTGAACATGATAGTACGTTGTGTTTAATTTAAATTCATTAATTTAATTTTTAAAGCTAGAATTTGCTTGTTGAATATTTCTTGAATACAATTACGATAAATTAAAAAGCTCTGACAAGTTTAATTTTCTCAATAATCTCGACTTTTTTTACTTAATTAATATAATTTAGATTTATAATTCGCCATCGTATCAGTAAGTACATTCTCGATAAAATTTGATCCCTCTTGGGGAAATTTTTTTCTTATCCGTTTCAAAGAATCTTATGCTTCATGTCCTTTTTAAAAAATTTAATATTGTAAGAAAATATCAAATTTTTAAATTTTGTACGTTTATACTAGTTTATATTTATTTTTTGTGAGTATTTATTATAAAGTCAAAAGGATTATAATGCATACAATGCGAATAGCGTTTCCGATTTAACATACTTTTCAGCTCGATCATCCATTTCTCTCTCATCCGCTCGGCTAATCCGACTGATACAGTAATGATTGATGAATGTCTGGCAGAGACACCGATTATCTCACAAAGGTTGGTGTAAAAAAAAATATGTCACGCAGGAAGAACGTTGGAATAAAATAAATAATTTAATATATAATTCGAGTTGATGGAATTCACTTTAAAATTGTATTTTATTTTGTGATTTGTGTTGCGTACTCTTCACGTGTCAATTAAAATAACAACACGCTTGATAATTTTACATTTTACAATGAAAACTTGATATTGTTTTAAATATTTATAAATATTAAAAAATATAAACGTGCGCGAACGTACACAACGTGCGCTTATATATTATAAAGAATATATGAAATGAGAAGGTTTTATAAGAGAGGATCAAAAAATGTTTAATCGCAAAAATTGTGTTTGATACTTTGAAATAAAATACAATTCTGGTTTTACATGTATTTTATCTTTTAAAAAAAAATCTAAAATTTCTCTCTCTTAAAAATCTATTTTTATCTAAACTCATTCTTATCTAAACTTATTTTCCATATGCATAGCAATCTTATTATAGCATACTATAATTATACAGGCATACAAGATAAAATTTAATATTTAATCTGGAGATTAGATCATAGTATTCTTATATATTTTTACTCTTTAAAATTGAATCCAATGTCCAAATCGCTCCATCACGTCAATTTTTCGAACGAAAAATAACTTTTTAAATATTTTTAGAACTATTTATAATGCTTTTTGATATGCAAGCTGAGGTAAAAGATAGAAAGTAAATTCAACGATGCAAGCTTGAAAAGTTAATTTATGTGCAAGCTGGTAGGTTAAAAATTCTAAAAAATTGAGCTATTTCCGTCGATAAAAATATTGGACGTGATGGAACAGTTTAGATATTGGATTCGGTTTTAGAACGTCACAAAATATAAGAACACCATAGTTTAATCTTCGAATAAAAAAATTTGTTTTGTGTGCCTATGTTATCTTTATAGTAGATACACATCTTTATAGTAGATACCACATACACTACTAAGTCTTATTATATGATTGAAAAAATTTTTGTTTTATCCAACTTTTTAAATCATTATAATTTAGCATTGCAAATATATAGCAGCAAAAGTATTATAAATTTCATCCAATTTGTGAAAAACGTTTGTTTCATGGTGCTTGCGGAGAAATGAAGAAACTATCTCTCTTGATAGCGCCTAAATTGCTTAATTTTATATACAGGCTTATCGTACTGCTTCTGTTCGTTCTCATCTTTTTCCTCAAATTATGAAATGTAGAACATGTAGACCAAGGGAAATCGCCGTACAGCAACGTGCTCCAGTCTAGAGAGAGTCTTTTTCCAAGTAACTCTAGTTATCTCGCAGAGACTACAGCTTTGCATAACGATTATTACCTTCTTCTCAAACATGTAACCGTCCGTACGATTACACGTCTAAATCCCGTATCTTTTCTACATTTAAAATATATTTTAATTTACTCGCTGCATGATCTCGATACAATTAACAATTGCGAACTATTGAATTAAGAAATAACGTTGGAGACATCTATCAAGATGATTACGCTATTTAATACGAAAATTTCTTTCTAGAAAAAAATCTTTTTTTTATATTTATATTTAATATATTAAAGATGAAAAGATGTTTATTCAATATTCTTGTTCTCTTTCAAACATCGTGTAGTAAGTAGAAACAAGATATTCTTATTACTATAAACATTGCTTATTTTATAAGCCGAAATTGTGATATATTGCAAATAATGAATTAAAAATGTCAATCTGTCGCAATTGTATGAAATAAAATTGTCTCGGAATAATTCGTGAAAAGCCTACAATTTTTTACATAAATTTACCGCCCTGGAAACTTGCACGACAACGCAAATATGTTCCTACCTATTGTACGTTATATCTATATTTAAGCACTGTGCCGGATAACGCGCTTTCTACCATTTAAGCGAAACGTACATCCTACACGCCGTGTAAACGGTACCATCACGAGAGAGAGAGAGAGAGAGAGAGAGAGAGAGAGAGAGAGAGAGAGGGCTGAGAACATATACTGAATAGGCGGTAGCTAAATATCAGGATTCCGTAGTAAGTAATGTAAATGTATTCGCACGATTCCGCCGCGCAGAAGCAGGATTTCAAACACTGGGTGCAGAATACAACTGCAAATTGAAATACTCGTGGCGCCACGTGGCTATACCGTGTACACGTCAAGTTCTGACGCGTACCAATGTTGAAGTGGACGTTAACCAGGAATTTATGTAGCCCGTCTGAACAGATAACATAATTAATTGTAGAAATGACGATGTGGAACCATAAACTAAAACAAAGAGCACTTGAAACATAAAGCAAAAGATTTACTCTTTTTGCTTAAGTTTATTCGATAACAGTGTTTAAAAAATCCATAATTTATTTAAAATTAAAGCATGGTTAATAATATTCTTTAACAAATAAAATTGTATTAATATGATTAATTAATAGTTTAAAAAATGTGTTTGGTTATCAAAAACTATAAAATGATTAGAATTGAACATCATAATTTTTAAAATATATATTAATCTTATTTAGATTAACAACGAAGAATTATTTTAAAATTTATTTAAAATTAAAGCTGATTAATAATATTCTTTAACAAATAAAATTGTATTAATACGACTAATTAATAGTTTAAAAAATATGTTTGATTATTAAAAACTATAAAATGATTAGAATTGAACATAATTTTTAAAATATATATTAATCTTATTTAGATTAACAACGAAGAATTATTTTTAAAAAATAATTGAAAGTCGCTTGTTATGAGACAAAATTAAGACAAGACTTATTTCTTTATACTTTGGGATATAAGTCGGGTATTTATTCGTATTACTAATTGTCACGAGTACTATAGATGATTAAGCTCTATATTGCGTATAACAAGGCTAACTATTTAAATTTCGCTTGAATCGACCGATGAGCAAATATTTATTTGCAGATATATCACGTTTTCTATCTTTAGCCAGATAGTTTTATAAACATTTGTCACGAGCAATTGAAACGTGTCCGTCCAACGATATGATCGATCGATCCATTTTTCATCCATCCAGTCCGAGCGTATATCCTGGACAATTCTAGTATAAAATAGCACCATGTAGGATAGAATTACAAATCAAGATATTAATCAACGGACAAAACATTAATTTTATCCTTGCACGTGCAATTTTTAAAGCGGAACGAGACGGTAATTGACTCAACGGAAAAGCCTAATAAACCGGATATTGTTAATTACGGAAGAAACGATAATAAAAATTTACTTTTGCTAATGGCAGAAATATTAATCAACAGAGTAGGGCCCTGCAATGTGATCATAATTTTTTAATTGAGAGCCTGTTCCATTCGAATTTTACAACTTCGACGAACTCCGTGATGTCGGCGGCGGTGCGGCGGTGACGAAGCGATCGACTGCTCGAACTCCAAATACGAACTTTTTAATTACCGCTCGTGGGAATAATGGATTCCGATAAATAATGGTAAAGCAGTTTTCACCGTGACGCAAACAAGCGTGGAGGAAAAAGCGGGGCGACGACAATGAACACTTACCGTGTTTACGCACGGTGAAAGGCCGACGTCGAAATAATAGATGTGTTCGAATTCAAGCGGCTTTTAAAACAATTCCAAGCACAGCCAATTGCCCGTATATCGAAATCGGTGCTTCAACGATCGATAGGCAATCTCGCGATCGCTCTCTGCCACGCGCGTACAAATGCGATTCCAAAAACGGAACTTTCGATTAGTTTCCTCGTAACGCGTTTGCACTATGATTCAACATTTGAAAAAAAAAAAGGAAAAATGTTATTCGTTCATACAAATTTATTTTAGATGAATTTTTTCTTTTATGACACGGACTATTTTTTTTATGAACAAATACATTTTATTCATACATATATTAAAAATCAAAAGTCAATGTCAATAAAAGCAATTTATTTTTTATTAATTAATCTTTGATATATATATATAACCTAAAGTAATGTAATGTAATGTAATTATCCATTTCATAAATATTTTTTATTATAATAACAAAATTGATATGTCGTTGGTTTAAATAGAAAGATTTATTAATTATAATTTGCTTAATTATAATTCGCTTTTATTTTTTGTTATTTATAAAAATAATAGTTAATTAAATAGATTCTAATTTTGCTTAATAAAGTAAGTATATTAAACAACGAATTGTTTTTTTCTTTTTCTTTTGTGTGCTTATAAATCATAATTATAATATATTATATATATATTTTTTATATGACGTGACATATATTTCTCACTATTTCTTCATTTTTATAATATTACAACAAAATATTAACATTACTTTAGACGACAGTATGTTTAAAATCACGAATGGACTCAGTACTATTTTAGAGGCTAACGAGAAGGATATTAATGTGATTATGATGTATGAGAACAATATTCGTCGAAACTTTTATAACTAGAAGAATCCGTAGCGGACGGAAGGTCCTTTTGAGCGAAGATTGCGGCTTCTAGCTTTGCTTTAGTGCGATCTGCGGTGCTTAACTGTAGTTGCGCAGCTGCGATCCATTCCCACGAGGCATGAAACTTTAAAGAGGGTGGCTAGGAAGGTGAAGTGTGCAACAAAAAAAGGGCTCGTCGCTAGGCGGAATCCCATTTGCAAACGTATTTTTAACGAGTTCCTGCGGTAGAAAAGGTGTCCGAGGTCGTCGACGTCGACGACGTCACTGCCGTAGTCGTCACTATAGCCGTCTCTCCGTCGCTGTCGTCAGTAGGACGCGAAACAGAAGATTCCTTGAAACGGATGAGGAAACATTCCCCCCAAGAGGAATCAACAAAATTTTCCAAGAATGTACTTATTGATGACGTGCGGCGAATTATAAAATCTAAATTGCATTAATTAAGTGAAATTAAAAATATATAGAGACTATTAAAGTATAAAATATCTGTCGTTCGAATAAGGGTAAGCGATATATAGCGATATATGTATATTTTATGTTATTTATTTTAGAAATATTTTTATTTTAAAAATATTTTAGAATATTTTTAAAATATTGATGCAATATGATTTGAAAATATTTAAAAATATTTTGTTATAAATCTAGAATATTGTTTTAATAACAGTCTAAAAATTATATTACAATAATAGATTATTTTTTGTTTGTTTTATAAAGATTTTTTAAACAATTGGTTGACTTAATTTCTTGTTCTTTTTGTCAGAGATAATTATTAACAATATTTTTTTTTAAATATTAATTTTGAATGCTAAATTATGCATATTTCTTCTTACATAAAATATTTTGTTATTACATTAAAAAAATTCTCTGTTATTAATTATTTTGTTCCTTTAAAATTTATATTAGAAATTGGGAAGCGTATAATTAAAACTGTAAAATGATAAAGTATAAAAATATGAAAATTTAGATTTTTTTAGTTTTACTTGCTTTCTCTTTTATAATATAATTTAAATTAATTACGTTCATGGAAAATATTATTTATTATGTGTTTAAATAAAATTACATTCCTAAAAAATAATTAAGTCTGTTACTCTAAAATTAATCAAAATGTAAATTTTTAAATCATATTCATTGAAATTGTAGAGGATGTTTTTCCTATTTATTATAAGGAGTACTATGTATAATTATATATAATTTACATTTTAGAGAAGAAAGAAAGAGAGAGATTGAAAAATTAAATCCACCTTAGTAAAAGTGCACTCTATTATTAGTGCAATAATAAACAACAAAGCAATAATTTATGTTTATATATATATATATATATATATATTTATATTTATATTTATATTTAAAAAATAATTAAATATCTATAAACATTATTACACGTAAAAATTGATCAAAGTCGACTTGTTCAAAATACATTCTTGAATTGTTGGCATTCGATTAGGCGCTCTTCTTAATTAAGATATGTTCTCCAGTATTCTGAAAATTCCCACGCCGCGACTGATTTATAGGCAATGATAAATTTTCTAACGCGTATCCGCGGAACTCCCGAAAGGCATTGATGGATCAAGCAGCATTACGTACCGGACTCATCAGTTCCCGCGCGCCTCATAAAACTTTTATATTCCACAAAATGAGCGCTTGACTCGTTCCCAACCCCTTGCGCGGTTTCGTTCGCTCTTGCCACCCTTGTCCCAAATATTCCCAGCATGGCGACGCCAAGGTTTATTACGTACCACTGAACCGATCTCTATTAACCTAAATATGAAACTGTCCATACATTGCATCACTGGTTTAATTAAAATTTTCGAAAATTGACCGATATGCTTATAATATCCATTGGAAACTATGACGTGCCGTGCATTATTTTCGAGCGTTACGTCACGGTCCGCATAATTATATTATAATTATCAAAGCGCAGGCTCAATCGAAGTTTCAATTCAACGCCGATGGGAATGTATATTTGATGCGGCGAGAGGATTTAATCACACGCTTAATCTGCAAGGAAATCATGGAAATTGTTACGCACACAGAGAAATGTTAGTTTACGTAATACGGTAAACCTCAAATCTATATAGAGACTTGGAGCATTAATAGGCTAAGCCATGTGAAGCAAAGTCAAACGTCATCATGATTCACATTTGAATGTAATCATTTTTGACAAAATTGTATTAGTGATAATATATTAATATTTGTTTTGAAGCGGTAAAAAATATGAAACATTAGTTTTCTAGAAAATATTTTCTGTTATTGCAAGATTATGTTTGCTGAAGGGTTGCAAAAGTATATCATCTTTTATCGAGGGAGATACAGAATGCGTTTCGTTTTTATATTCACATGTTGTAAACATCAGTTCATCTTTGTTATTTGTCAAGTATTAAACAAGATAAATGATGCTTATGAGGGCTGTAAAGGCAAAACGGAATGCACCCACAGAATATAACAAATTCGCTTTAAACAGCAAATAGACAGGGTAGAGCATGATGCAAGTAGACATGATGTGTTCTCATATTAGGTGCTTTTCATTTGGTGACACAAATCGATACTAACAATCTATTTTTCTTGACATTCAGTGAACAACAAAGGTAGAACGATATTGTGTTGATTTGTGTTATCAATTGGAAAGCATCCAAAACCGCCAAAAAATAAACAAATAAAAGACCAAGTTCTGATTGGCTGTAGCAATAAACATGCGCAAAACACACCATGTTCACTTGCATTATGGAGTAAGGGTTATTCCGTCAGTTTCAAGTAGTGTGAAAATTTATGACACAATAAACGATATCTTTTTGTAGTGTTGTGCAGCTACAATCATGATTGCACGTCTTTGAGAGCATAAGCACAACTTTTAAATATTTAATATGTTGTTCAGAAAAACAAATATTATCGTGAGAAATGGCCCGCTCTATGCTATGTTGAACACATGAAGGCAGATTGATAGCAAATTCTAAACAGGTTTGTTATTGCGAAGGTGTCAGCATTCGTCATGCAAGAATACAATAGTATTTGTCAAAAACATCCATTTTTTGCTTCTATCAGAAACAAATCTGATTTGTGTTTGACGCCAATCTGTCATCGCATTATTATTGTCATATCTGTTCTAATGTTGTCTTCAATTTGATTTTATAACATAATTCTTTAGTTTTGGTTTAAATTTAAAACAATATAGAGGCACAATAGATCCTAGTTTTACAACCAAACGGTTAGTTGGACTGCTAATTTTTTATCTCTTAAAGATTCTCTGATTTATTGCTTTATTTTATCTATTATACCTTAAGCTATTTTATGTATTGTATAATATAATATAATTTTTCGACAAATACAAATACTTTTAAATTAACGAGATGAATCATTGTAGAGTAATTACCATGTAAGAAATAGATAGTGAATAGAATTTCGTAGATTTCTAGACTCAAGAATTTTGTGAGTGACGAAAATCACCGACATGAATTCCGGTGACAGATTTACAAAACTTTCTTCGTACATACGCAGAATACTTTTCCTCGAGGGAATATAGACTTAAATTTTCTATAGATCGAAGTACATTCGTTTCAATCCGTTCGATATTCGTCATGTAACTATTTTCTATGAATATAGAAAATCCAATGCTGGTTGTGATCTCAACGCTTATAATATTATAATGTTATTGATCAGAAGTTTTGAATTTTCGTCGCACTAATACTGCACAATTGTACCTACGATATTTAAGCGATTCAATGTTCTTTCTAAAGTTTATGACATACAATGCTTTATCTTCGCGTATCAAAATTCTATTTGAACATTATTTGGATAACTTAAAAAATTTTATTTTATTTCCAACGTTTTATTTTTTATTTTAAGAATATTTTTAATCGATATATGACCGTATTCCAAAATAAAATTCTATCTAATACATGATATTTTAAATCAACAAAAATTAAACTTGTCACGAATAAAATAGAAAATATTATTGATTTCGTGATATATCAATATTTAAAAAATACCGAAATAAAAGAAATGCTTTTGTTTGATTTATTACAAAAATACCGAGTTTATAAATGGATTGCGAGTAATTTGATAATTATGTTTTATAATACCTCAGTTTTAAAATGTAGATTGTTTTGATATTTTGAATTTTGATTCAACTATAACATTTGTTGTCAGAAAATCTAATGGTCGTTTTTTTCAGTTTAATTTTTACATTACGATGTACAATTTTCGCATAATTCATTTCATCACATAACTTGTGCAGGGGAAGCAACGACTGAGAAAGTGTTACGTGATCATGTGAAAGATGTATGCGCACGTCTGGCGAGTACAGTTACAAATAATTCGATCGGTCGAAATATGTTACCCGCCCGAAATCATGGCTGTTAGAACGGCCCAATATTTTTCACGGAGAAACATATTTCCGTGGACGCGCACTCGATCTGAAAGTCGACGTGGGAAGTGCTGATAATATGAGAACGGATAACATATTTTTGCATTTTATATCACCACCAGTACTGGGTCGTACCTTGTATCGTTGCTAGAAAGAGAGAATTCGCGTACGACATACAGCACGACGAATTCCAATGTTAATTTTTCTGAGAGCTCGAAAGCAGTGGATTTTAGGTAATGGATTTTTATTTTAATAAATCCATCTCGTTTTTCATTAACGCGTATATTTCAGTGATGCGTCGACAACACATTCGAAACCTAGTTAAGTAAGATTTTCTAAAATTTCATAAGTTATTTACAGTGTTTTAAAATGCTAATAGTATTATTAAATCGACAATCGATTTAGGCTGCGTTTCACTTCAAACTTATGGAATCATTTCATCCTTGTTTATTAAATGGAGATAAATGATGCTCGCGAGCGTGTTATAAGTGTCAAGTAGAACACACCCTTAATTATAATATTATTTCAGCTTCATGATCGCGTTTCAAATTCGATAGCAAATTGAGAAAAAAATGTCGAAGCAAATTATTTATAACGTTTTCTTCGATTCATTAGTTATGAAAAATTTAATTGTAATGAAAAAATATACATTTCTGTGAAATACATGTAATTAATTGTAAAAAAATGAAATAGATGGCTTATTTGCTAGGAATAAAATTTTATTTTGCCATATGTAAATAAAATTTTATTTCAATAAAATTTTTAATAAATAAATTTTTAAGTTATATTTTTCTTGGACGCAGATTATATAACTGAAAAATATATTTAGAATTTACATAATATTATTAGGCCTTGATTAGACTTATTCTTTTTCTATACCTCAGGACTGAACTTCTTGCAGTTTCTTCTTTTCCTTTTCACATTAAAGAAAAGAAAACTTATGATGAACCGTGCGAGAAGTTCAGTCTTGGAAAAGAATAATCCTATTGATTCTTTTCATACTTATTTGGATCATTTTTTTTTCTTTTTTTTTAGAGATATGTGTTCAACATGTAGATGTTCTACTAAGAAAAATAATTTCTTTTAAAGAGCTATTTGTCGCTGCGTAAGCAACGTAAATGTCGTTTTGACAGAACGTGAAACTTACGGTTTACGATTTAATAGCGCATGGAATAACATTGCGGTAATGGACGTAGACGGGATCAAATGAAAACGTACGATCTTTACTCACGGATTAGAAATAACAGTCTACCGTCGGCAATATAACATTATTTTACGAAACTTAACTGCCTCCGTATACAGTCAAGCTGCTACATTCATCGTCGTTTCCTCAAACGCATCGCCATGATAGTGTCACGTTGGAATACACTTTATCTTCTATTTTTTTCTTATTTGGAGTTGGTTTTTTTGCATTCTCTATTACCAATCACCTTATGGTTACATATTTACTTCAAAAATTTATTTCGAGAAGCACAGTCTTGCCACATTTTAGAATACGTTTGGAAAAATATAATATTCCGTGTGTTAACATAGACAATATTAACATAATTTCGTTAGAGAGTTATATCAGGATATTCTGTAAATGAAATATTTAACTATTTACGAATTGAAGACATATTTAATTATACAAATATTATTTATATATTTATGATTATCTCGGACTCCAATATCAATCGCAACTCTGCTGTGAAGCGCAATGTGTTTATCGCAATTGAAAAATTGAATTAAATAACAAATAAAATAATTTAATTAAATAACATTAATTAAATTAATTCACATAAATAATATTATTAAATTATAAAATCAAAGCTGAGAAAAAAATATGATAATAAAATACAGTGCATATAAGGCAAATTGAAATAATATTATATTGATGTTAAAAATCATTTTGTTACATAAATTTTTTAAATATCATTGAAAAGGCTTTGCACAAGATACATCGGCACTCGTACGAACATCTTAAGAATTACTTAGCAGATTGACAGACGATTGCAATACTTCAATGCCAAAGTTCCTTAAGTTTATAGAAAACTTTGAGGTAATACGCCAGTCTGGTATTTGGTTTAAAACTCAGGAAGAACCAGAGCGCAACAATAAATCCTCCATTCTCTTTATTTCTCTGAGCAGCTTACGCTTTTTGACTTCCACGCTACCGGATATACACTACTGAATGTTACGCGCTGAGTGTTTTATTCTGTTATCTTCTTACTTTTCATACAACCGTTTCCACGCTCATACCGGAATGAACTTTTCTATAATGTTCTTGCTTTCGCATATTTCTGTATGAAAAAACGTCGTTTAAAATGAGCTAAACAACAAGAATGCGACCAATACAGTATAATTGCACTTTTCAAAAAGTGTTTTCCTTTACTTATTTAATATAAAACGACCATTTTATTAACTATTATGACGCGATAATATTTTATGCTACATATTGCTACATGAAAAAAGATTTTAATCTAAGATATTATAAAAGTCATAATCTGTTAGCTTATGCCATAATCTGTAAGATCAATGAGTGAGAAGAGAATAATCGATTGGTCAATTATATAGGATACTTAAACTGATTAGAATTTTTTGCAGCATTGTCTATCGTGCTTGCATAATTATTTACATAATTATTATCTCACATAATTATTTTGACGATCTAATAAAATTATTTTAAGATTTACATTCAGCTAAGCTAAAGGGAAAAAACAATATTCTTGCTATTCAAAAACATATTTTCGCTAAATCGTTTTTTCCCTATATTAATAAATGGAACATAAAATCATTAATAAATGTCAAAACATATTAATTTGAAATACTTCGACTATTAAGTTCACTAAAATGTCGCAATTAGCAAAGAGCACAACAAATGCTTATCTACTTTTATTATGTCCGTCCAAAACAGTTTAAAAAAGCATATATTATAAAATAACATACACCGGTAAACTTTTGATGTTTTATGTTCTTTGAAATATTTGGACGCATTGTACAAACAAAGTAATTAGCGTTTAAACGATGCATAAAGTGCTTAATTTAAAAAAATAGCAGCTAGATATACGGAGTGAATGACATACTTAATCCGTGACTTTTGTCGCATATTCCCTGTCCTCTATTTCGTGTATGTTTTAGCGTCACGTCAAGCATCGCACATCGTGCTTTTAAAGAGGAAATACCGTTTCATCACAACACGGTCGATGCCTCACGTGCATTATTAACGATTTGGCCAAATTTATTCGTGTGAATAAAAAGAAATATATGTAATTCGTATTTACCGAACAACGGATTAATTGGATTTTAGAGAAATCGGCAAAGTTAATTTATACGTAAATTAAATAAACTCGATTAAATTAAATGAAATGTAACCTGTCATATTATCTTATACAAAATATGTATTTAATATTTTTGAATAACTAGTATTTAACCTAAATCTACTGAAATCAAATATAATTTTAGCCCGATAACTTTGAAAACATAATTTTCAGATTATTCGGAGTTTCGATTATCTAAAGCTTTAACGTCTGTTTTAGTAAAATATTGGTTTAAATTGTTTATGTATGCAATTGAAATTATAATAGAGGATTGTCTGAGTTTTGTATGAATTAACTTTAATATATCTAATGGAAATTTCATGAACTATGGAGCTTCAAAGATAATTCAAAATGCAATTAATAAAATTACACGAATAACAGTCAGATTAATAAGTTATTGATCTTTCGATGATTTATCAATGAAAAATCGATTTAGAATAATAGCATTTACAAACAAAAATTTATTATTATTAATACAATATAGGAAAAACTAAAATTGCAATATGCGGCTGTCACTCTTGTTTACGCGAGTACCTATGAAACGGCAGACACACAAATTCGTCGGCGACATCAGCGTCGCGGGCACGCGCGCTCGCGGAAGTACCCACCGGCGTTGTATTTGCATCTTCAAATCTTCCGTGATACCGCCCTGCATGTACAGGCGTTGACACGGCGTACAAACATTGAATTTACTCCGGGTAAGATAAGAGTACAAATACCGAGTATGTATCCGCGTTCCTGTACTTACACGCTTCTGTACGTGCACAACATTGCATCGTGCCGAGTGTATCGCGCGACGCCTGTAGGATTTTCGAGTGTTACGTTGTCGTGAGATTCCGATGAATTAATTCGCATGACGGTATTGTGCATGAGAAAACTTTCTAATAAGGAATTCTGATGTACATTAGTAAGTTAGGAAATCCTACGAAAACATGAATATGGGTTTGTAAAGTCGAAATAGAAACGTGTCAATGTTGCTGAATATAATATATGTATAATAGTGTAGAAAAATGAAAAAGCTGTAATGCCAATTAACTGAAATAATTATGAAAGTAATGAAGTCTCACGGCGTAAAACTCTGAGTATTAGGAATGAAAAGAATCCTAAGTTTGAATCGCAGTTCCTTTAATTTTTCCAATTCCTGAGTTGTTCATATTTCTTGTTCTGTTTATTTGTATTCTACATGGAAACAATAATTTTGTTTAAAAATCTAAAAATTTAAATACAGATGACTTGAAAATAATTTTGTTACACTATCAAAATAATTATATAGGAAGCTCAAGCATGATAAGCAATGTTGTATAAAGTTTTTAATCAGTTTGACATAATTATTTTACATTTTAATCAGTAATTTTTACATTTTAATCAGTTTTACATAATTATTCCTACAATTCAACAAAATTTTTAGATTTGTATCTAGATAAATTTTTAGATACTTTAGCAAAACCATTCTTTCCGTATATGATGAAACGATATTTGTAATTAGCAAGTTATTCATTTTCTTCCAACTATTTCCCATTATATACTGAAAATAATTTCTGGCCGAAAATGGATGAACCAGAAGATTCTGAACATAGCAATTAAAATTCTAATCGTGATAATCAGATTCAATTATATTGTAATAACCAAAACTCTGATATGATTAGAATTCTTCTGGTTCGTCCATTTTTAATCAGAAATTGTTCTTAATATGCATTTTATATTAATATTCATTAATTCATTAATTTCTAAAATATTTAAATTTATAAACTAACAATTAATCTGATAATAACTGTCATTGTTGAAAAAATCTCTTTTTTCCTTCTTAACGATCTTTGAAAAATTGCAATGGAAATATAAAAGTTGCATGCAGCATGTTATGTTGTTCTGCTGTTGCTAACCACAATGCAAATGTACCTATTGTCACGAATTGATTACATAGAAGTATGTAGAAGTACGTGCCAGAAACTTTTATCAATTTTACATACATGCCGTCCCTTTCCCGTTCAGCGCTAGGTCACGCTACATTTAACAATTACGACGTGATTTGTGCTCTGCCCCTCGAACCGGAAATGAGAAACGAAGGTAGACGACGTTCTTTCCTCCATCAATAATAACGATTATTTCCAAATATTCACGTTCAACTTTTCATTGCATTTGCATTTGATTTGACGATTACAGATATAACACTTACTAATCATAACGGTACTAATCGAAATATCGAAATATCATTTTATATAGATAAATATTAAATATAAGTTTATATCCCTTTTTTAATTCTATATATAACAAAAAGCATATACAATACATAATAAAATAACGAATATAATGTGAATATTTATAACGTTAATATTTTATTTGACCGTGCATATGAATATACAACCAATAGGAAATAAAGCTTTAATAATTACAAAGGTCTCGGTGGTCTAAAAACTTAAAATATTCGCACGAAATGAAAGAGATCTGAGTTCGATTCTCAAAGTAATATTTTTCATAATAAAATTATATACAGATTTTAATGTGTTTATCAACATCATTAAGGTCTTTCTAAAATGCCTATAAGCATCGAATTATTAAATTGTTAGGCAATTTAGTTTATGGATACATATCCAGTTTTAACAGTTTTGAGCTTTATTTCTTATTAATTGTATACGGAGTATTTCATAAATGCATGTCAATAGTTTAGGAGGCAAATTATATACTAAAATAAGTTATATGAACATATGTCCTATCTTAGTTTTCAAGTTATGGATAATTAAAAAATATTTGAAATATTTGAAATATCACCTTAGATACGCATGATCGTATTAGAAAAATATAACGTTTCGATTTAAAGAAAAAAAGAAAATAAAAAAGATTAAATTATGTAAGTTTTATCAAATTCTAATTATTTTATCAATTTACCGAATGAAAATTTTTAAATATTTAATACGTTAAATAATATACATAAATGTCTGATTCGATTAATTTTTTTCGTAAGAGAAAAGTTAAAACCATATATGTAAAATCTCGAGGGACTTTTTCTACGTAACGACAGGCTTGATAGTACTTGTTAGCATAAAAGCTTTTGTCACTGCGGATTATTTCCAGCGCTTCTTGAAATAAGCAAAAGAGGAAAAAATGTTTTAGTAAGCCTCTGAGAGAAATCCCGCGACATTCGTGTTTGTATTACTGACAAATTTCATTCTCATTCTAACGTTTGTCCGTTCTGGAGTGAAGCCGGAGCTTAACTGAAATTCGGATATCGATGTTATCCACGTTTATCCACCCTAGTCGCGGTGTATGTCGCGAGACGTGCACGAAATTCCGTAGAATCGATTGCCAATCGTTTCTGTCTGAGAGATACGTGTCGTGGTGTCGGTCGTACATTCGTACTTATCTTCGCGAGAGTATGCGTGCCCTGAACGTATACAATGGCACGCACACACTTGCAAGTGCATATACGTATATCGATCCAACTTGACGAAATTTCGGTATACACCACCGAGTTTTAAAGGAATTTAAAATTCCACTGACGACATCCAGATACACGTTACGAGTCTCATAAATGTGTTAGTACTGTGAACCATATACTGATGTATCCGCATGCACACAAGTTTACGCAAACGTTTTCACTCATGTCAATTTGACGTTAGAGCTTATTTCGTTATCGCGCTTGCATCTCCGATATCCGTTCAATCAATGAGAATTGGCAGACCTTTACGGGAAAGCTATAAAATATTGGCAAAGGATATGGTGGGTATATATAGGTGAGAAGAAAGATGAAGAAAAGGAGCAAAGGTTAGAGATTAATCTTCATGGGTGAGTCTTGAGATATGAGTAACGTTCTACCGTATTGCCTTAAATGACGTTGATGATCTGAAAACGGATAAACAAGATTGAGGTATTAAAAGTCATGTAGCTTTCTCGAAAAAATGTCGTTTGCCATTTATTTCAATCTCCGGGTTAAAATTTTTGCAAGATATACATTTTTGCCAAATCTACGATTGCAATTCTTATAATTAATTAATTTAAGCTTCTCTCAAAACTTCTCTTCTAATTTAAAATTAACTTTACAAAGTTTTAATTTAAAGATTAGTTTTAAAGGTATTTAAAATTTAGAGTCTTTACCATCTATTTTAAATTTAATATTACAGTTATTGAAAAAAAATTGGTACCCAATAAAAAACTCCCGTATTTTATTATATTATATGCATATGGAGAAATGTATGTACAGAAGTTGAAGCAAAGTCTATAAAAAAGTTATATTACACATATGGGTTTCAGCTTCCACCTATACGTTCAAATTTTTTGGAGCGAGTAACAACGAGAATATTTTCGTAAATAAAATATAATAGGATTCAAATTGAGATCAGATTTATTACGCATGCTGTATTCTGCATCAATACCCTCGGGAGAAGGACATTTATCGTTCAATATATCTTGTTTTCTCATAGATAAAACCATCGTAGTCCTTTATGATCGCGATATCAAGGAGATACAATGCAGTATATATGAACGCATTGCGGAAAATTCTCGGTGAATATCGTTCTCTAGAACAGATAAAAAGATCGTGAGAGACAGATGGAAGTCGTGCTTGCTTTGTGCGGCTTTTATGATAAAGTGGAGCAGCAGATTACATTCCCTTGGCGTTTCCATCATTTGTACTTTCCAATTATAGAATTCGCTTACGTTTCGAAACTTTGGGGAAACCGTTTGTTAATTAATACATGACACTTGTTTATGTAGGATATGTTTACGTAGGATGTTTATCTAAAAAATTTAGAATTTTTAGACGTTTTCTTTTTTATCCTTGAAAAGCAGAGATTTTCATGGAATTTTAATGGTCTCAAAATTTTTAAAATTTCACTTTTAAATTCAAATTTTATCTTTTTTTAAAAACATTATTTCTTGGAACATTTTTTTCTTGATAATGCAAAATGTTAACACTTATTTAGCAAATAAATAAGTACACATTTAAGTATATTCCACTGTGTCTCGCAAATTTTTATTGAAAAAAGAATGATAATAGGAGACAATACTCATTGTCAGCAAAAAAGAACAATCACTAATATTAATTTGTAAACCTTCCCTATATTATCCTATAATTTTTGCGACCACTGTAGAAAATAATAGATAAAATCTTGTAGAATCCTTGCTTTCTGTTAATTTTTAATAGTTTGTTTGTGTTGCTTGCATTTCAATTTATTTCAAAGTTGCGTTAAAAAATCCTCTTATTTGGAATTTTGAATAAAAACACCTGGGAAATCCGGGAAATCTCAGGCAATCTTTTTACAAGATTTCAATAAAGGCTCTGATATATATGTATATATGCAAAACACATACACAACAAAACAATTTAATTCTGAACAACATCCCCGTAATGCGAGTAAACGCACGAAAGATTTCGTCGTCAATAAGATGTAAAGCATGCCACAACGAGACGCACAAACCAATGGAAAATTTTGTGCTCGTATTTTCCACGAATATCGTATGCACCGCGCCATTAGATTTTGTTGTAAGCATTCGTGAAAAACGACGCGGTACGCTTGCAACGAGCGTAATTGCGCTCGTATACCGGCACCATGTACTGGACGACGTGTACGTATGTGTACATCGATGTAGCGGTCGGCTAATTTATGAAACTTGCATCGATCGCGAGGCAGTTTGCATTCGCCAGCGTGCAAGAAAACGGGTGGCGACCATCGAGGAGACGGTTGGAAGGGGTGCTGAGAGTGTACGGCTAGGAGAGAAAAGCGAAGGCTAGGGGTGGATCAGCATTACGTGTAGCGCGCTGGGAAACGCACCTGTACAAAAGGGGCGACGATTTTTCAAGCAGATAAAAGTCACGAGTAAAAAATCAACATCGCGCGCTGCGCCGCGTCGGACCTCGACGAATGGACGGACGAGATATCTCCGTGCACGCCAGTGCAGGATTTGCCCATTTCCCCCATTCTCGAGTTTCGTTTAAAAAAAAAAAACGGGAAGTATGCAGCAGTCACGGCAAACGAACGGACGAAATGAAAATTGTTCCGCTGGCTGCAGTCAACCCTGGCGCTTAATACAATTCAAACGACAGCCGCATTTATCTAATCTCGAAGGCCTCGTGAATCTTGACGTGGAGAACAAGTTTCGATTAATTAACCGTGAAATAGAACCTACATTTCGTGATCTCTTTTGACGATACATTGATAAATGTAAATTATTTTTTACTATTATTATTGATATTAATAGATCTGTTCATGTTGCTTGAAGTCCTTAAAAATTTGTGCACTTAAGAAATTATGACTCTGAAAAAGATATTTCCAGTGAATGCTTGTTGCTAATTGAGGATGAAAGATACGTAAAACAATTTATTATAAATATAATCTTTAGAGATTTTGTGAGGAAATAATGCATAAAAAGTTGCAAAAATTTTCATTAAAAATTTATTACTTAAAACGTCGATTGTTATCTTGTTATGAACGAATTTATTTCACAAATTCGGAAATAGATAACAAAAACTTTTTTTTAAATACATATCTTAAAATATCTATAAGTCGAATTTTACAAGTTCAACTTACACATATATAAGATAGTTACACATTTATAAAGAAAATATCGTTGGAATTTTTAAAAAATTTTATTTGGTCGCCAAATTTGTTTAAATTTAATTCCATTAAATCGTGGAAAAATTAAAAAGAAAAAACAATTATCTATGATCTTTAATAAACTTTATTACTTTCTTCATTTTTCATTCGTCATTTCTTTATAAAATCTTTAAAGATTACATTTATAAAAAATTTTTTTTTATATATCTTTAGTTCTTAATTAACAGTAAGCATTTTATTAGAAGTACTTTACTTATAGTAATTACTTACAGTATTTACTTATTTACTTTACTTTTTCCATGCATAAAGGTCTCCTAAATGCGCAATAATCTCTTAAAAAATAAATATACATTTGGGTTTGAAAGAAAGAAAATTTTGCAAAAAGTACAAGCAACACGAACAGATTTAATATTTAACTTACTATTATTCAATATTTATAATGTTCCTTTGTTGTTTATTGTGATATGTTTATTATGATGTGATATATGTACTTAATTTATAGTAGGGTGCAAGAAATATCTCACTCAGCTCGAAGCTGTTATTCAACACGGAAGGCTTAATGTGCCAAACAGAAAGCCCTTTTAAGTCCTTCATAAAGCCTAAGTAGTCACGTTATAAGGGACAATACCCTACGTCACATCAAACGCCCGATATATCAAAACCTGCATCTCTTGTTAAATCTGTCCATTATTATAAAGGGAAGTTTTTCAACTATAAAAGCTTTTATAAATGTACCCCTGTAATATTATGGGCTTCGTTTATGTATAATTTAATACACTTTTGTTCCTAAAACATACAAACTTTTTATTAATTCTGACATTTTTAACTTTTATAACTTTGTTTCCACAAAAATAAAGAAAATATATTATTAAAATAACATTCAAACAGAATTCAAGCTTATATGAGTTAATTTAAAACCATAATTACTTTATATACGAACAAAAGTAGCAGAATTAAATTTGTAATTTAATGTAATAAACAAAAACTGATCAAACAGTTAGTTTTTCTAATTAAAATTTCAAAGAACAGAGACATTAATATTGCATCAGTTCGATGTAATTCTCATATTGTGGCAAATTCTGATCTCGCTTAAGTGCAACCTAGGCGCGAATCACCTGTAAGATAACATCTGTAGGCGGTTCCGCGGCATAAAACTTCGGTCTGCGGCTTTCGCAATAATATTCGAGTTTTCAACTCAATAAGCGCTTGATTAAAATGTGCCCTTTCCGCTACCTCTCCTCCCTCCTCTCATCGCGACCGCAAACGCTCAGAGTAATTTGAAAATGAGACGTGCCTTTGCAAAAAGTTCTCAATATGATACCATGCCGGTGTCGTTGCAGCTGTTAGTAGTGGTAGTCTGTTGTTCTTTTTACTCTCACATCGTTGTTGCCCGTCTGAAAAGTATGCGGCGAAAAGTATCTGAGTTCCCTCTCCGAGATCCGTGTTCGAATCGCCGTTGTAATTCCACTGACGAATATTATTCGAGCTTTTTTAATCTCGCGGTAAAAGCGTCTTGATGATAATTCTTTTCCGCATCTCCCTTTGTAGGCTCGTCCATGGCGAAGCTTGGAGTACAAGGATTAAGTGCGCTTTGAGAAGATGAGATATTCTACGCACGAAATAGATCATGTAGGTTGCCGCTGGTATCACTTACGTTTCCTAATTAACACACGGGTTGTGCCATAAATTTGAATTCACACAATGTATATATATATACATATATATAATATATACCTATAATTAGACGATTCTATTGAGAATGATATTATTAAGGGATTATTAATTTAATGTTATCTCTAAAAGTGAAAATTTTAAATAGGTAATGTAACTAAATCTTCCTTATATATATATAATGTAATTTGAATTACATTATAAATTTTAAATTATTATGTCGAGATGTTATATTAACCTTCTGAAGCGCACTTTTGTTCAATATGTGTCTAAGTGAAAATAATCATTTCTTGAAATGTATTTAGTAATGCAGACATTTATGTTGTTATTAAATGTATCGAAAATGTACGTTTTGTGTGTACGTTTTAATTAATAATTTTATTATGTTAATAATTAAAATAGGCTATTTTTAAATATATATATTATTAGTAATACCAAGCTATAATCATTTTATGAACTATATTATTAATTTTTTATAATTATAATGTATTATCAAGATGAAAAATACGTAATGTTTCCGATTTTTATGCGTAATAATTATTCAGATATGTTATATTTGTATTATTCTTATATATATATATATATATATATACATAATTTTGATAATTCTCAAACATTTCTAAAATGGAACTTGCTAATTAGATTATTCAGAAATTTTTTTTTCAACGAATTACAGAATATCAAATAATTTGTAATGTAGTTTTAATGTAAAATGTGTAATTACCGAAACATGTATGCGAATATATATGGTCTAGCATAAACACATCGAGATAAAACGTAGTGCATAACGCCTTGCATAATAACTGTAATAATACGTTTTGATATTTATTTTTTTGTTATTTTGAGCAAATTACATAGTTTAGTATGCGAATAAAAATGCATGGTACATACCACAGGCTGCGGTTAATGTACATTAACTGCAAAACGACGGACGTTGAAATTTTATTGCTGAGTAAAAATTGTTCACTCGAGATTATCTAGTAATTCGCGGTATGGGAAGCGTTTTTTCATCGAGTGTTCATAAATACGTCGTTTATTATACTGGTATAAACAACGAGAAATTAGATACATATTGTTAGTTAACAAAAAATTTATTAATTTAATATATAATTAGTTATTTTAATAATAAAAAATATTTGTCCATTTGTGTTACTTAAGTATTTTGTGCATTTATTATCACAAATTTAAATTAATTAAAATCGAAAAGAAATAAACATATATCCACATTGAAATGAGATTGGAATAATGAACATTTCCGAATATCACTCTTAATTCACAGATAATAGAGATTGCTGGAAAATTATATAATCAATGATTATTCAATTAATTAACCGAAAATTAAATAGCATTAGCATACATTGAAGATAACGTACATTTGACATTCAATTAAATTAACTATATGCAACAGGTAAATCTTTATCAAGTTAATTCATCAAAGAGAGCATATTAGATTTAACATATTATGATATATATATAAATATATGTTATTGTACATTGATATATTTGTTCTGCATACATTTGGATAAAATATAATGAATTTGTTGTCATATACGTACAATAAATATATAAAGCACATTAGAGTTGTGTGAGAATATATATGGTTGTAATAGACTTGCAGTCATATGAGTTTTTTTCTAATGTTTACACATATTATATTTTATATTCTTTGAATAGGAATTAATAAATTGTAGTAATAATTTTAATTAATTAAGTAAAAGTTGTAATTAATTGCTTGAATTAGAAAATCTAAAATTATATATTTTGACTTTAATTTCGACAAAGTCGATAAATGATTTGCCTAACTATTGTTTTAATTAATCACAACTTAATGATTTAACACTGAATATTTTGAAACTTATGATGAAGTTGTTTTCTGACGAACTATCGTGAGCCTAAACATAATTCTCTAATGAAGTCCGCTTTATTTCGAATTTTCATGCTTCCTGCTATCATGTAGGTACACTAGGTACATCAAACTGTCGACGATGACGGCCCACTTTCCGGCCAACGATTAATTATGTCACAGCTAACCGCAGCAAATGTCCTATTCATAGTTTCCGTCGTCAGATAAATGGTTTCGCGTTATGATTTTTTTCTCTCTATTATCCTCGCTTAATGGCTGCTGGCACGGGTGACTGGCTTCCAAAAATGCTTCTTAAAGTCGCGGGAGAAAACTCGTAGAACGGAGACTATCTATCCCCAGTTTCTCTCGGCTTACTCACAGCGATTCCCTTCGAGTCGAAGTCGAAGCGTGGCGCGCGTGTAATAAAATCCAAGTCAATTAACGGAACGTCGCAGGGTACCATTAATAATCTTACAAGCTCCGGTCGTCCTTTCAGGAATCTCCAGAGGAGGAGATACCGGCGGAAGGAGGAGCAAAGTAACATCTAGAGTGAGGGAGACATGGTTTCACGAAAGGGAAGCTCACGATGTCGGATTAAGAACTTCCGGCACCCTATACGCGTTTACATTATGCGGCAAGTTCCACGTCATCCATGTTTCTTGCCAAACGTATCTCTACGTGATCAATTATTTTGTATTTGCTTCACATGTTACTGGAATACAAATTTACTGATAAATATCGGATTTGTTATTGACAGATTTTTCCCTCTCTTTATTATAAAATGAAATAAATTGATAGCGTAATACGTAATTGAGAGAGTTTATTTCAGTAGAATTTAAATTTATGATTCAATTGATATTTAACGCTGAAAATTAAAAAATGTGAAGAAGCGCATGTAATGGTCTTCCAATTAAATTTTGACGATTTCAAGATAAATTCGAATGTATGTAAAATTAACGAGGAAGAGGAAAAGCTTTTAATGTATTTTTAGACACGGGATCTTTCATGAGTCTTTTAGTTTTAACTTCATCCTACGCGTAGTGTTTTTCCTTTATAGGCATTCCCTATGTAAAAAGTAGTCACGAGTCGTTGCTCCCTGCAGACTTCCTCAAACTTTCCCGACATTTATACATACGTAGATGTACGTGCGCGGAAAGAACATACACATACGAGCATTTATTTGCCTCTCGCAGATACG
The DNA here is from genome assembly GCF_000204515.1 of Acromyrmex echinatior. The sequence goes on along the minus strand of NW_011627473.1, from coordinate 76,294 downwards.
AGTATCTGCAGGATCACTGTAGTTTATCGATTTCACTTCTATTTCTTTAATCCTAACAAGTAAAGTTCCTATTTTCTTCTTCGAAAATATCGTTTCTCCTTTGAATAGTTCTAAATTTGCTCACAGTAAACTTTATAAGTTTGATAAATATATTCTTATTGCTAAGGTGCTAATATGTATGAGACCTCATTCAATGTCGAACTAAATTGATATAACAGAAACAAATGACTGTCTATTTATATAAATATTGCAAGATAAAATAACTAAATGCCTTCTTAATATAATTTAAAATATTTATCTGATCTTTTAATAAATATCTTATCAATTTGATGAAGTTTTGTTTCAGCCCTTCTCATATAATTATTTTGCTTTAACTAAGAAACTTTTTTAGCAATAGATATTAATTCTTCCTTTTAAGATAATAAATAAGCAAACACGAATTAAATATAATTTACCTACCTTATCATTTAAAGTGTCCTGACAGGCCTTTTCTAAAATCTTAATTCTAATGGAAATAATTGATACACTTTTAGTCCATAAAACTACTTAAAGCTCTTGCTAAGAGTAAGCAGCCGCGAAACTAGAGACACGATTTAAATGCGACGTTATCCGCCCAGCGACTCGGATAGCTGACATTCCGAAAGAGAATTCTCGTGTTTTCGATTCTATAATGTATAAGGAACCGCGGAATACGGAACAAACGCAGGCGTAGCCAGCAGTCGGTTCGGAATCGAGGAAATGCCCAAACATACGGACGAATCGCACGCCGTCCCACGATAAGCGTTGAAAGAGAATTTTTAAGACGTTTGTTCCACGGCATTTGAGCGAGCTTCAGAGATACAGACAAAGGATCGAACCGACGATGCCATTAAGCTTTCACGCTTGAAAGAAAAAAAATGCTTACCGTGTCTTCTGCGGCAATAATAAAAGGAACGAATGTATTTAGAGAACAAATTGAAGAGTAAATATTTCAAATCATATAAGTAAAAGTATATAAGTAACATATTACTTATTCTAATTATTTATTACTTATTCTAATGACATATTACTTATTCCAATAAATATACCTGGAATAATATTGTAATTTCACTTTTTATTTCATGATATTGTTCTCTTATTTCAAAAAGAAACTAAAAAAATGTGATTTCCAAGTTGTTATCACGAATGAGTTAGGTATATAAAGATTATACTATCAATCATCAAAAGCAAACAAACTTTATAGTCTATTCATTAAATAGCAATTTGTTTTTAAGTTTTTTCAAAGAGATTATAATGCCTTCTATAATCCAATAAACAATGTTAAAAACAAAGTATACGATAGTCTTCTATATTTTTAATATTTTTTTTAGATGGATATAAATATTTTAGTGACCGTATCACAAATATATTGAGTCTGAACAAAAGTGCATAATACTACTTCATTTGTGCTACTTCATAAAAAAATTAGACAACTATATATGACAGAGTTTCAGCTTTAAGAATCTGTTTTTTTGAAATTACAACATTTTTTACAGAATTATAAGCAAAGTTAAAATGTTTTTTTTAATTAATCCAGATAATTGAGTAACAAAAAATTTTAAGAACATTTATTAAAAACAATTTTAGGGAAAATTTACTAAGCTTTCATGTTAGAAAATTTTCGCAAGTTTTTTTAAACACGTGACAAGTTTATGTAAAGTAAGAAAAAAATTTTCCATTTTTTCTCAGCTCGTAATTTTCTATATGTAAAATTATAAAACTCACAAAAACTCATAAGACAGTGACCTTTCGAAATTTTATTTATTTTGAACAAAGTTACAGCTGCTTGAATTGTGAAGTTTACAGTTTGCTGTGAACATTTGGTTTAACCCATATTTAAATATAAGCAAATTTAATAATTGCTGTTAGACAATAAATACTCCATTTGTAATTCGTCATCGCATTATAATTTAGACAATTCTTGTGCGTGTGCGTGTGTGTGTGCGTGTGCGTGTGTGTGTGTGATTACAGAATACAGAGTTCGATACTCTCTCATTATCAATAACTGTACCAATTGGTACAGAAATAAAAGAAGTTCGGTGCTTATACACATATACTCAGAGTCTCTTAGTAATCTTTCTACAATAGAAAAGCTTACGATTTTTCACGAGTGGCACAACTAAAATAGCTTAAAGAAATCTTATCATAAAAACGATAGAAAAGGGATGTAAATCGCGAGACCATAATGCTATCGGCAAGTACCGTCTCTGCGCCCTTGTTTTCTACTCTACCAAAAGATACGCCACGTCCTCCTTTATTACGCGATTCATTTCCCAGGCGTCAGCATAAATCCAGAAATATGGTACCTGCCAGACTGCAACCAACGTCGCGCCCGCATGCACCGCAAAAGCGCGCCAGGCAAGTCGTTTCCCCTCGATGTGTATACATTTTATCTGCCACTAAACGTTCTCAGGGCTTCCGCGCCGCTCGCCGGTATAACGCCTCGAGGAAATTCTCAGCCCCGTTGCTGCGTAACCGCGGCCGAGTACAGGATGAGACACAAGCGGAAATGATAAACGCTACTTTAGTGAATATAAAGACTCGACTGCAATTCGTACTTTGTACACATTGATCGCGCCGTTAGCTGTTTCCAGCATCAATGTATGGTATTTATTCGTGCAGCCATAATGCGTTCATATCTCAGGATTTTTACGAATTGTAACAACCTAATAATCTCATTTAAAGCAGTAATAAAAGAAAAATCTATTCCTTATTATTAGTATAATCGCTTGAACAAGTTCGTTGTTAAGTGGCTAAAGGGTGCATGGTTGAGTGAACTGTAGTTGGCTACTTGGATAAGCTGGCACCTTACCAAAACCTTTCCTGAAGGCAGACCTAGTTTTTAAAATTCTATTGAGATTACAAGATTTTTAATTAACGATTCGTTTTCGTGAGAGACGTTTTAAATTATGAATAGTCATTTCGTGAGAATTTATTGAATGAACAATTTCTAATAACAATTTTTAGCGAGACTTTTTTTTTTGATTGTTTTTTTATTATGGAAGTTTCATCGAACGTATCGAGTGCAAGGTACGTTTGTTCAATCCTCGGTTACTTGTGTGACGAAGTTGTGTGACCGTCTTCGAAATGCAACGCCGATGCAAAACAACATCAATTAGGGCAGCAGCGCGATGTTGAACGCACTCACTCGTTGAAGCGGCGCTACTGCAAAAACGCTTTAATTAATTCCGCTCACGACGCACAAGAACTAATGCGGCACGTTACACGGGCATTACTAAGTATGTGTCGTGTGTCTACGGCGCACGGCTGCCGTGCGTTACGTTTCAGTCACGGAGATTATATAGACATTAAAAAAGCGTTTAACCCCCTTCCTTAGCGTAATGATTGTTTCGCACAGTTTTATTATTTTGATAAAATTTCGCAATTACGCGCCTTTACGTTGGCCGATCGGGTAACACAGGAACGCGATTTACAGTATAACTCATTACGTTGCTTTGAACCGCAGCCTTATCTCGACGAAACAATAACTTCACGTGACATAACGGGCTTTTATAAGAAATTTTAATTTTCTTGAAGACCCACGACCCTGCAGGAAATCCGTGAAAATTAACCGTCAGCTATTTCTCTTTAAGCTGAGAACGTTTATGGAGTAAACTTTAGAACCAGATATAAATAAACGGATATTTAATTATGGAGTTGTTTGCTTAGCACATCTTTGTATAAAATTTATATGCAATATCGTCCAAAATATGAATAATTTTGCCTCAACTAATTTTATTTAAATTTACAGTGCAAGAAGTAGAGAAATATATGTGTATGTAATTTACGTTGAAAATATAAGCAACAAATATTTACTGTCTCCAGCGACTAGATATATTTATTAATTACATATAACTGTATAATTAATCAAGCTTTTGTTAGAAAATCATATATGCATTGTATCATTATCGTATACCTAAACAATTCCTTTTGTATTTTATAATACTTTAAAGTTGAAATTAAAAATAATAATTTCTGTTAGCGAACGATTAAACTCATTGAAATTTTTACATTTATTTTATTTTTGGTATTTGAAAACAAGTTATAAAAACAATGGTGAATCCGAGATGAAAATTGAAAACGAAAAAAATGACTAATTTTACATTTGTTTTTCCGAGTAAACGAACTGTTTTTATGAGATTCAATTTTCGTACGTTTGTATGAGAACGACACCTTATACACACGCGCGCACACACACACACACACACACACACACACACACACACACACACACACACACACACACAAAATGTATATACGCAGCCATAAAAATATATTTATAGAACAATAATACAAGTTATCGTATTTCTTAAAAATGTTTATATTGTTAGCGTATATGCGCTGAAAAAAGTATTCTATTTATAAAGTTATACATCTTTCTATTTTTGTTACAATACTTCTAGTATTTCGAAATGAAAGATATATTTTCAAAAATTTAATTAAAAAACGCTTCACAATTTATTTAATTTTAGATGGCAGAATTTTTTACTTGAAATTTAAATTTAATGAAAAAGCGTATGATTTTATGTTTATGTGTAAAAAAAAATTTCAAGTTTATTAAAATATAATTGGCTGCTAATTCTGCTCATGCTAAATCAAGAAAACAAGACGGCTATTGTGACAGATGATACACCATTTAGGTATATTGTATGAGTCAATTTCGTATAAAGTAGATGTTTGCAATACTAGTAGTATCACATTTCGCGAGAATGTTCCTTAAAAGTTTTATGACGGAATGCTTCACTATCGAAAATAGCAAGTAAAGTTTTTTTTCAAGCAATCTCTTTTAAATTTTATTTTATCGTTATTATTTTTGCCGAATCAGTTTGAGTAATGAAATGGCGAATAAAATACAATAAATTAACAATAAAAAGATACTAAATATCTATTTATATTTTATCCAATTGTGCTGTATTGTCTGTGCAAGCTCAAATTTTCGTAAAAATTATATATATCATATAATTCTATACGAGCAATGTATAAATATTGCGTGATATATTTGCGAAATATTCTTTGGCTGTATATATTATATCCAGCTGATTGACAGGAAAAATTACCATTCCTCTAAAAACTATCTTATTCGGTCAATGGATAACATAAGTTTTGGCATATGGGAGATGTTTACGTATCGTCCAAGGGGTCGTTTTCATGCGCGGACGTCCTTCTTTAAAAGTTTTATAGTGGAAGACTCCCCGGCGCCACGCTCCATTGCTCTATATTGGAGTAGATAGGAAAAAAGCCCCTTTATATGTTGCCGGTCGAATTGTTTGCTCGTATACGGTAAATTAAACGTCAAGGACTAGATGCGCGTCTAGATACTATCACTAGTAAACTACAAATGTTTGTGTCCAGTGACAGACTCCTGCTCCAATTTCTGCTTCAAACTTAGGAAACCAGCAGCGAAAATCTGCTATGAACAATTCTTCGCAAGAATTAAAAAGTATTGTCCGTTCAGAAATTTTTAAAAATTAAACTTACCATTTCTGTGAAGATTTTGCAAATATATTATACTAAAACTCGAGCGATAAAAGAAACTACGTCGCAATTTGACACATAGTTTGATAATTACATTATCACTTTGAAGATTGTAGTGGAAGATTGTAGTAGAAATATGATAACGCAGTTTTCAGTTTATATGTGTATTGAAATCAAGCACGTTTTACAAAAACGTTGAATAATTTGATTTAATAAATCATACGATTATATTGAAATATTTTACTATAAAATGACAACGATTTTAATTGGTAATTTTTCTTCTGCCGATAATGGAGATGTAAATTTTACAAAAAATATTTTTTATTAGAAATAATTTCTACGTTCCACGCATACTTAAAATCTCACAATATGTAATATATTTTAAAAACAGTTGGCTATCCGCTTGCAAAAATAATTTGCTGCCCCAAAAATGTGCACAATTAACAGTTATATATGTATAAATATTTGTATCTAAGAATCGATTAGAAAAAAAAAGGAATCGTCTGCTAGATATGTGATATAAATATAAAGGAAAACAATTTTAATGAAGACCAACATTCAATAATATAAAATTTCTTCGCATTTATATTACGTCCAAATATGACTCAATAAATCTCTCTTCGGTCGTCTGCATGCTATGCACATATTGCACATTCGCTAGAAAACCTCTGATTATAGACATCTTCTCGATTGATTACTCGTAACTTAATACTTAAAATATCATGATGTAGTGCAGCGTCAGTCTTTCGAAGGAGACGTTTAAAAATAGTCGCGATAGCAGTTTGTCGACAGGAGACCGTTGGATTGTCAGCTCGGCAGCACTTACTAACGATGCAACCGGTTAAAGGGGCAAGTACCGAAAGTTTCATCTCTCGGGATAAGGGTAGCTTGAAACTTGGGGATAATAATGACAATCGTGATGGGGGAAAGGCTCATATCAGCCTCGCATTTTCTTCTGTTCGTCGTTATCATAGAAAATTATATCTCTAAAAAATTGCTTTATATAAATTTAAAAGATATTGAAAAGTACACTGAGAAAAATATTGGGCTGAAAATAAACGAACCAAAAGATTTTGATTATGTCAATCAGAATTCTCAAGTAAAATTATAATTTAACCAGAAAATTCTGATTTTGTCTATTTCCAATTAATATCATTCTTTTTCCAGTGTATGAAACTATAAGTTTCGTCATTATCATCTGTTAAATTTTACGGTTTAGATAAATTTTTGTATGTATTTGTATAAGTTTTAAAAGTTCGTTGTTTAAACGTGTGTAATTTGATAATAAAAAATTGTTTCCCACATATAAATGAGAAAAGTGAATAAATTGATTAATACAATAACATGAGTACAATTTTTTTCATGTTAGATTAAATAAAATCAAAATCAAATTATGGTAAATTATCCAGAGAGGAGACAGTAGAATAACAATCACGATACGGTAGTCGCAGGTTCTTTCTCGTAGCGCGTGACAAATTGGTTGGACGGATTTACGGTCCCAGTGGGAGAAAAAAGCTGGAAAAGCGAGGAGGCTGTCGGAATTTTCGTAAACTCTCGACTCGGCTATGGGCCGCCACGAAGTGGCTGCGCGTGAAGGCGACGTCGCGATCTTATTAAATTCCGGAACTCTTTGTGTCGTCTTCCAACTGTTTTGCAATATCTTCCCTCGATAGCGAGTCGAGACGCAATAAAACATAATAACAGTAAAAGAAATAAGAATAATATAATCTACAGAAAACACATAACACCGAGTTGATACATAATCTAAATTGCTAATTACGATAGCTTTATTCTTTTATATAGTTTTTACTCTCTCTGAAAACTTGCAGCGTATCAAAACACAAAAAAATCTTTAGAAGAAACTCAAATCACATTTGTCTCTTTATTAATTTTTATTGAAATTAGTTTTTATTTTATTGAAATTAGCGACAACTTTAAATTAAGATTACGATCTATCGTTAGTTTTTTCCCAAGTATATCGGACTCACATATATTAATGCACTAAGTTTGTCTTTATTCTTATTTCTTTTATATTTTTTTGTTTTATTTTATTTTTTCTTTGCCATTTTGTATTTTTGTATCTTTTTGCATCTTTTTAAAGGGCTTGCTCTAGCATAGTAATACACTATCTATATTTTATTCCCCTACTTCATTACGTTACCGCTTAGGCCACGGCACGCTTTGTACGATTGTGCAGGTTCGGCCGAGTGGCCGCAGGCACAGCCTTAACAGCTAGATTACACGGACTGAACCAATGATTAATCAAACACTCCGATGTGCAACGTAGTAACAATGCGCCGCTCGCCGCTCGGGTGCCATTAGACGTAGGGGTTGTGGTCGCACGGTTAACCCGTGATTAACCATGTTGCCTGGATAAACATGGGCTCATCGACCTCACGGCTAACTTCAAGACTGCTCTCACTATCGAATTCTCAATGAATTAAAGCCCGCTCGATTCCGACATCGCCGCTACAGATGCAACGATTAACAAGACGTCGCATTCTGGAGCAACGATCCACGAATTGCGACAGTACTCTGGCCATTGCGAACATTGCTGTGGGTTTCACCAAGCTCGATTAATTGCAACCTTAGTTTAACTAATTTACTCCATAAATTCAATTCCTTATTTGCTACTCGAGCATGGTTATCGTAATTATTTTTTGATGTAGCTTGATTAAAAGGCAGAGCAAAACGATTATAAATTCTTTATAAAAAGAGACACATTCCCTTATCGCGTGTCAGTAACTTTTCTCATTATTCGTCATAAATTTACGAAATATACGAAATTAATATCCAGTTTTAGAGAATCAGACAAGCAAATATCAATATAGTAACTGGAAAAAGCACATTTTCATGATAATTTATTTAATATGTAGACATTACACGTCGTGACGTCTCTTGAACGAATAATGACATCTCGTTCGTTATTCCCGATACATTTTATTACTCTCAATATAATATCGTCGTAGAGGCTAGAAACTAAAAAGGAAATCGAGCGAGACGAGAAAAATAAAGCGGCGTCCGTTATTTTTTAATAAAACTTGCCCGGGTTGCTGCCGCTTTTCGCTAGGCGGAAGTTCGTTAGATTTCAGCCAGCCTCAATTTCATAAAAACTCGTTAAAGAAAGAGGTCGGGGCCCAGGAATGCGCGAGAGAAGAGAGAAATATTCGCCCCTGTGTTCACGGTTGGCAAGTGGCCGCATAGAAAGAACGTTGCCAACTCGGTTGCAAACAAGCTACATCGTTATCGTCAATTACACTAGCGGATTTGCCGATGAGTAGACGGAGTAAATTTATTAACTCTATGAAATTATTTTTCTATCAGAAACAAATGCTAATCCTGTTTAGTAAAAACTAGAGCGGTAATTAAGAACTAATATATTTTATCTTATTTCCTCTCTCTCTCTCTTTCTCTCTTTTTTTATGCCATTTCCTTTTTTCCCGATATATTTTAAATTAATGCGTTTAGATTAGAACAAAAATGATACTGCATTATTTATTTGAGACATCAACGTAAAAAGTATTAAAAAATGCAAATGAAGGACAAATGGAAATTTTGTTTTTTGGAAAAAGTATTAAAATTTTTACAAAAATAAAAGTACCGAGCCATATTTAAAATGATTTCGTCGAAAATTTTTCTCGTGTAATTCAACTGTCCGTTTTGAATTCGGCTGGATGATGTTGTTGACTCGAGGACGTTTGCTTTACGACTGGCATACTGCAGTTATTTCAAATTTGCAAGGTGTTGTATAAAGTCCGAGGGATTTAGGACACACTGTCGCTCGTAAAAATGTTGCCTTTTTTTCTCTGAAACGAAAGATCGCTATAAATGTTATTCTACATTCCTCTCTTGAGAGTGAAAGAGTAAGAGAAACAGCCGAATGGAAATATAGCGAAACAGTCGCAAAGGGAAGCACCGCTTCATATTTTTCCGGTCGCAGATTTGTCATTGGCTTCGTACGGCATGGCCCCGCGAGACGAAGAAAAACCGGTGTAAATATCTTACTGAGAGACGAATGTTCTTCCGCTGTAGTTGAAACTAGTATACGAATTCCGTGCGGTTTGATTTATGACTACGCTAATGCGCGAAATATGAAGAAAGTCCAGACAATCATGTTTCTACGGTTGTTTCCGCTACCAGTTCTTGGAGAAAATACGGATTTTATTAACGCAATGTGGTTACGTCTGGACTTTCTTTACGAGACTTTGATGAGAGAAACCAGGAAGATGAAAAATAACAATACGTCGTATACAGAACACATTAAAAGTCGCTCACTTGCTGACAGCTACAGATTTTTTGATGAATTTATTTAGAATAACATACAACTGTTAGGAGATGTTTTATAAAATATTCTTTTATAAATACAATTAATAATATGACAAGGGTTGTAAATTACCAATTAAATATTTCCAATATTAAATATCTTGATAATTAAATCGTATAAATAATTTTATTAAATCTATAGAAGTTTAAATTGAACATAAAAAGAATGATCTTGCGCTAAAATATAACAATTTAACTATAGACAAAGATTTGAAAATAATTTTGTTAGAATATCAAAATAATTACGTAAGATGCCCAAACTGGTTGCTGTAATATCAGAACTTTCTGCATTGCTCATTACACTTAAATGAGCGTCCTGTATAATTATTTTGATGTTTAACAAAATTATTTTCAGATCTGTGTTTAAATTACGTATTTAGATAAATGTCAGAAAAATTATTTTTTCCATAAATATGTAGGTTTTTTCACCTATTAATTATTAAGATAGCAATTCCAATTCTTTAAGCAATCTAAATTCCTTTATATTAAACTTTGTAACATCCAATATATGCCCTTTTATTATATTTTTTCTAGAAAAGAAAAAACACAAATTCGTTTCACAGAAAGGGTCATTAACAGAAACAATGCTAGTGGCAGGTCACTCCGCATGTCCCAAGTTCGTAAGCCTCATTGCTGTGTAATTGTTATAAATTACGCATCTTCATCTGCAATTTACGATCTTGAATGGCAATGGAATACAACGCGGACATTTGCGAATCATTTAAAAGACAAACTACCGCGGGTGTATTTAAACGATAAATCTCACGCCTGGGGCCGAAATTAGAAACAACGTTGCATTCGTAGACCGACAATGCCTTCCTCGTCCGGGGAGCAGGCCGCGATTTCAAATTCGCAACATCCGGTAGAACGTTTCGTGAATGCCGTGCTTATGGCTCAATTAATTTCAATGACCTGCAGGTGACACAGGCTACTTCGATAACAATGCTGGCTCGCAGTCCGCTCGCGATTGTAATAGTGACGCTCGACTGACCGTCGCCATTGCGCGTACAAAAACAAGACGAATAGACCGGCTATCTAGAGCAGATAGCCACTGAATGGATCTGCCTGATCTACGATCCCGAAAACCGCGCACGAATATCGTACCTACCTACAAAAAGCTTTCGTCTATTGGAACGTTCAGGATCTTCTTTTGATTTTCACGAGTGCAATCAGATCGATCGATTGATGTAGAGCGACGTTTAAGATCCATATATGTTTTTTACATTTATGAAGATATTTTAAGTCAAAATAATTGAAAAATACTCAGAGTAATTGAAAAATTTGTTTAATTAATATATGAGAATTAATGTAACCGAATATCAGAACTATAGAATTAGGTCGTGAATTAACGAACATTCTCATAAAGTAATTTATTACCGTAATCGCATCAAATGGATTGTGAAATATGGACTGAGACATGATATATCTACTAAAAATACTATGAATCAAGTTAGAACGGATCGAAGTTATATATGAACGATATGGATTCAAATGTCAAATGTTATATTCATCCAGAAACCATATTTTTTTTACAAAGAACCGAGAACTGAGATCTTTTTGAAATATTCTCGTAGTATATTCGCTATATATATATAGATTCTTTGAAAAGGAAACAGACAAAAATTTTTACAAAATTATTTATTGAAAATGTGTAAGAAAACTGAAATGTATTTTATATTAGAGAAAATTATAATTTCCTAGATCTTTAAATAATTAACTCTTTATGAATGGATAACTCGATTTGTATCCAATTTTTTATCTTTACATTTTATCATTTATTCACTATATAGCATTTTATTTCAAAACTTACTTATTTCGGAGAATATTTTACTTCTTCTGTCAAATAGTGTTATATCAAGCTGCTTCGGTTAACTTATATATGTCTTCGTCAATTTTATGAGTACGATATAAGTGCATTTTTAAGGCTAGAAAACCATCTAAAATTTTATGACACTTGTTACATTCTATCCTTTTACTTCCTTTTTTATTACAATATTTCCAACATTGTTGTATATGTGATAACTGTTCTGTCATTATAAGCCGCTGTGTACCTTAAAGTGTGTAATACTAAATTCGAAATAACTTTTATGTCAGAACTAAATATTTGCAGGAGATCGAAAAGTAATATAATGAATTTTTGTTAAAATGTAAATACTGATACATAGTTCGAATTCAAGTAAAGATCATACACGTTCAAATTTAACTAGTATGCATGTGTAAGCATGTTTGTGTACGTTTATTGGAGCATATACATAATTTGCACAATTATTTTTACTTGTTCAAGCGATTAAAACAAATGTGAAAAGTTATACTTGCGCTAAACTGATCTGCGCAAGTAAATCTTAATGTGGCAATCTCAGTTGAAACTAGTGACTCTCTAATGAGAGACTGGCTATAAGAGGATCATCTTTGATTAATCCGACATTTTGTAGCAATTCGTATCAGAGCGAGATAACACATATCTTTTCTCATTTGCGGGATTTTGTCAGAAAATGGACGACATTTTCTTATAATCCATTTCTGATTACGGTGGAGTTATACATATATATTAATACTTGGCACTTGCACAAGCATATTTTTATGTCAATCAATGACAAAACTGCACAGTTATTGCAAATACCGTACGCATGTTCTGTAATCATGCACAAGTATATTGATAGGTTTTTATTTGAATATTTGGCTGGCTGAAGATCCAAGAATATCATTCTACTTATAATAATTCGATCATTATAGTCACGTACAGACGTACAAAAAGGGTTCAAGATTATATTATAAAATACATATACACTTTATAAATTAAAAAAACGAAGATTTTTCCTTTTTGCATGCAATATTAACACTATCATATTATAAATTCATTTTGTTAAATTAAGCAATAATTTCTAAATTCAGAGATGATATATTTTGAGAGCAATGGATTCAAAAAGCTCTTATAATATCAAAATCTGCATTGTACTTTGTTTAATATATTTTTTTTGTAGTTACATTATTATATGCATTTGAGAGATAATTTTTTAAATTTATTTCACAATATATACATATCTATATTAAATATAAATATATTAAATAATGAATTTGGAAATATGTCTCCGTAAAGTTAACTTCTATTTTTGTTTTAATCTCCATAAAAGTCATGTCTCTTCCATATAGTAATCGAGTATATATGCTCGCGCACATTTGTTTACTTTTAAAGAGGGCGGTCAGTTCTGATAAGTTACTTTTATAGAGGTTCGACTATATTAAGAATATTTAATTAAAAAAATATTTTAATATTATTTAAAAAATTAAATACTTTTTGATATAAAATAATTTAATATTTAGAGAATTAAGAACAAAAATTTTAAGTATTAATTACATTGCGTAATTAAAAAAAGTTTTAAAAAAATCTTATTTCTTAGGAAGCAGGATATTTGTTAATCCAGTACTTTTACAATATTTAAGTGTCCGTATATTAAAGAGTGTTAGCAACACTGTCGTTGAATTTCGGCACCCAATTAGCTAATTGAACCGTAAGTGAAATTCATCCGAGGTTTATTACGCGGGGGAACGACCTTGGCGCGTTCTAATTCGTAACCTAGGCATGCCAGGCGAATGCGAATTTATAGCGTGGCGAGAAGTTCCGGAGAAACGGCAGGTCTTAGGGGTGGTGAGCCGCAACGTAGGGTTGATGGTCAAAGCTTGTATTAATTACAACTGTCAGGCAACCGAGCGCGCCGACGACTGAAGCAGAACTGTGCCAGCACTGACTTTGTTCCTTCCGAGTCGCGTTACGACACACAGTGATTCTCAAATCTAAGCTGCGAGTTTGGGCGAGTAATAGAAATGTAAGTGTATGATAATAGAACGCAGCAAAATGAAAAATTAATTTCATGAAATGAAATTTAATACTGTTGCTGTAGGAAGGAAGATCGCAAAAAGATACATTGTTTATATTATACACTATTCTATTATATTATAATCAATATATATACAATACATGTTATTATACATATAATATATATAAGAAAATAAATATATTATATTGTATTATACACTATATTTTATATTATTTATTAAAATGTAATATTTTGCTATAAGATATCCTAAATTTAAATGTTAAAACTTTGGAAGGAGATATGGGGAATTAATAAAGTAATAGCGAATTCAATTGGATACACTCAGTGCGCACATTAATGTCGTCGTACACAAATTTTCGTAAAAATATGTGTTTAAATATTAAAAATAGATTAAACCATAAAATCCTCAATACATTTTATTGTACTATTAAGTAAAAATCTGTATTTTATAATTCGAAATATTTGCATTTTACTTTTACACAGATTAAATCAGTGTACAACGGCTTTAATATGCACTACTGCGTTCAACCGAATTTGCTATTAAAAAAATCAGAGATTGGCTCGTTTTTGTTATATTTCAAACCTAAAAAAACAATGAAATTTATTTTTTTCATTTATTTATTACTAATTCTGAAAATGAATAAACGATGATGGCAAAGTTCATTTTTGAAAAAAATTAATTTTTGAAGATTGTCTGAAAATCATCCCATTTTTTTTAAATGGAATTATATAATTTTTTTTACATAATATGATTCTATTAATTCTTTTACAGATTAAAGTATTAAAGGGGGGGGGGGGATTATCAAAAAATCAATAGTTTACAAGATATTTTTATTTTATTGAATTTTTTATTCTAGCACATTTTGACATGAAATATAAAAAATTTTGTAAACTATTCAATTTTTTAACAACTATGTCTTAATAATACTTTTATACATAGAATTATGAAATGAAGCGAATGTTTTGTAAACTCTTATTATGTAAAATGGACATAATAATGTTGTGTCAAGTATTACGTAGAATAAAATTGAAAGTCTTTATATTATAATAGAAGAAAATATTTTTAATTTTATAAAAATACTACAAATCTTATTTCTATTATCAGCATTTTTATTTTAAAATATTTGATATTGTCGACTGTTAAATAAATGATATTTTGTCGATAGAAATATATTATAAATGTAATGATTCAAATGTATTAAGCAACATCGGTGGTCCCTTGCAGCTACACTGATGTGTTCTCGCACTTGAAGCACATATATCAATCTTTGGTAAGTCACTGCTGTCCAACCAACAACCCAGCACGAACTATCGATCATTTTAGGGAAGATATCAATTCACGAACAACATAAAGTAAACTATCTTATTTGCTGATAAAATTATTCTAATTTTTAAAAAGGCCTCTTAAAAAGTTATATAAATCTACATATTTAAAATTTCAGTTCCAATGTTCATATTTTTCGCTTATTATCTTAAGATTCATTGTTAGCTGTAAAGCCTCTATTTATTATTATTATAATTTTTCTCTATAATGAAATATCATCATTTCATTACTATGCTATATGAAGTTCTATTAATTTCATATATTGATACCCTTTAAAGAAATATTTATATTTCATTTATTAAAAAGTCACACATAGGGATTGAGTCATAAAGTCTATCTAATTTAAATATTAATTTATTATTTATTTATATTTATCTTTGCATCAAAGCACAAAGGTACATACACGAAACTATATCATCCTTTGCAATGAATGTCTTGATGAAGTATTACACTATTATGTGGTTTCTTGATTTCTTGCTAGTGCACACATATACACGCACGTTACATGTGAGTCCTTGTTTCCTTGTTCCTGTTATACGTCCTGGATATACGTACGACGATGTCGCAAAGCAAACTTCGTGCTTGTAACTTCATTGCGCCAGGCCGTGTCGACCCGAAGTTCCGTATGCATAACACGGATAATATATAGAAACTGCGTAGTCTTCCGAGGAATGACGTGCGTGCGCAACGCAATTCATAACGCAAATTATAATAGCTCTAGGGAGTCTTAAAGCAATGCTGCTTAAAAGAGAACATACATAAGAAGTCGAGTAAGTCACAATATCACGTACTTCATATCTTTCGCAATAATATCCACATGATTGAGATAAATCGATGTGTCATGTAACACTACACTTGTTATAGCCTTCAACAATATTTGCACAGTCGAATGAAAACGGAAACTTTTTAACAAAGAAACTTAAAGAAAGTGCCGTTTTCTAAAGATTTATAAAATAGTGGAATTCAATTCTGGCTTCAGAATTCTAAAATTCTGGTTTTTTTTTTAATAATCTGATTATTGTGAGACTTGATTTTAGATGGTACTAGATGGTCTAATCACAGGGCTTATAATTTAAGTTTGAAAATCAGTTTGGAAATCAGTACCGTTTGCGAGCACTAATGAGCTTCAAATAAAGTGAAACTGGAAAAACTTAATGTTATACTTTGCAATTAAAAATTCTTTAAAACTGAGTTTTGTATGTGTGTGTGTGTGTGTGTGTGTGTGTGTGTGTGTGTGTGTGTGTGTGTGTGTGTGTGTGCGTATGTGTGTGTGTGAGAGATAATTAGATTATTATTTAAAAAGACTATTTACTATATAAGATACACCATTCTAAATTCTTACTTTTGACTTGAAATTTGAATAAAGCAAGTTTCTCCATAGACCAATTATCATATCATGAAAATCAAATGAGTTTACAAAATAGAGGATACAAAAGGATGCGATTGTGTCATTTGTGCGTATTTTTTTTTTTTTAATTAAACAGTAAAAACACCAAATAATTAAATTAATATAACATTTATATACAATTTTTTTTACTAGACAACCAATTACTTTTTAAAGATATTAAAATATATATAAAAACCATTTACCAATTTTTGTATAAGTACTAGTAAAAATAATAACAATTAACTCGAGACACGAACGATCCATTGTGTGTAATAAAAGATCGGAAAATCATCGTTTGTATTAAGAGTTAATTATAATTTCCAACCGTAAAATTTAAGAGCATACATATTCTTCGTACGCACAGTTAGTAGAAAACGTCTTCTCAACTTTGACGTAACGTTCTCTTCTCTTTTCATGTCAAGCTAAATCTTATTACCTCACGATAGATCGATCCAACTTTTCGGTAGCGCGGCAATACGTCTTCGTATCAAAATACTTCTGTTCACGGCGACCTCTTTTCCCATCGGCGGCCTCCTGACTCGATTTCTTTCGCACCTACCATCCCTCACCTTCCCGCGGACGTGTGCTCGAAGAAGAGCTTGGGGTTTGATGCATGGGGCTACTTCGCAACGTCGCCGGGAAAACTCGACTTTATCAAGCGGCCAAGCGAAGCGTCGAACCCGCGACCGATTGTCGGCATGGAAATTCGAATGCGATGAACTCACCAAGAAGCGATAGCCCCTGTCGATGTTACACGGGAGATGGAAAAGCTATTTGCTTTTGATCTCGCGTTAGAGCGAGTTGCTTTACGACGAGGCGCGGCAGAAATCAAGAAACTGGAAAAACGAGATCGTAATAACGTCGCGGTAGTTCAGAGAACGATAAAACTCCTTTTTCATTCACGGCATCCTCTTGCGTATCTAGCGAGAATCCAAGTTTACACTTTTTATATACGCAAGTGTAAATTATAATTGTTTGACTTCTTCTTTGGTGGTAAATTGTTTCACAGGAAATGATATTCACAAGTGACTATACGTTGAAGAGAAAAATAAATATTAGCGCGGTACAGGAAAAAAAAATGCGAAATTATTTTAACTTAAATGTCATAAACTTGCATTACATTCTTGCATATTGCATTTTGGTAAAGTACTTATACATTGATTGATAATAAATCTTTTAGTCTAATCTATTATAATATTTGTAATATAATAGTAATGTAATATAATTTCTTTTTATCTTTCATATCTTTTATAATACCTATATTATAATAATTTTATGTTTATCGTGTCTTTATTGTAAAAAAATTTCATGTAAGTAAACTTATTAATAATTGCTATAAATAATTTTAGGATTATTAAAGATGTATATTTACACGTGTAAGTGAAGTTAGAAATGAAAATAAAATTATTCTTCTTTATAGTAATTAAACAATTCGCAAAAATAACTTAGATAGCAAGCTGTTATTTTGACGTAAATAGTCATTTTAAATTATTGACGTCATGTAACCTATTTAAGATGTAATAATGACGTTATCTTTTTGACCAATTAATGACGTTATTTATTTATTTACATCTTTACAATGTCATACTTAATGACGTCAAAGAAATGGCTAATTGTTGGCGTACTAATATTATTAGTGATCAATTAATAACGTGATATATTTATTCCATTAATAACACAAAAATAATGATGTATTTTTTATGTTAATTTATGACGTTGTGTGAGTGATAAAAATATGAGAATTCACGTCATTTTTACGATGTTTGGATGTCAAAGAGCTTATTATAGTTCTTAAAATGAGGTAGAAATTACAAAAGTAATTGAATTTACTAGAATATTTATAACTTTAACATCTAGCAAATATGTTCATTTATATAATTTTTACTTTGTCTCTTTTTACTTTGACCGTATAGATTCATCATAAGAATAACTAATTAATGATGCTAATGGACGACACCTTGCTACCGTCAATAACACGAAAAAAAAGACGTATTTTTGACGTTATGGACTTATGACAAATTCACGTCGTTTTTACGATATTTGGACGTAATTTTAAACGTCATATTCATCATAAGAAATTAATTAATGACTAATTAACGTTAAATAACGACTTGCTACCTGGAAAGTTTACAATTGAAATTATAGATATATTTACGTAATAATTTGCTAATGAATTACACATTTATATATACAAATATAATTATATTATACAAATATAATTATATATACAAACATAAAAATGCAAGTATGATATATGTCATATTATTGTTTTGTTATATAATATTGGAAAAATTTATACACTTAAATAAAATTATAAAATGTATCATTATTATTATTTTTTGTATTTAATTGAAAAGTATATATTTACACAATTAGAGGTAAAAGTATTAATTTTTATAAAAAATAATTTTACTAAATATTTCTATACATTATGTATAATTTTTATACATATTGTTTATTAAATATGTATCAAATATGTAATTTTACATATTTTGTTGACACTGTCTCTCTATAATTTATAACTTTAAAATATTACATTTCATTTTTTGGCATCAATAACTAAAATTACAAAATCTCAATTTAGAACACGGATGTATCGATATAGAGATGTATTTAACGCGATAGGATGAAGTTTATGCGTGCCTCAAGGAAGATTCATGCGAAGCATAGCAACGAGTGTATTTTCGAAACAGCTTAAGAGCTAATAAGCACGCGAGACATAGGACACGAAAGTTCTTAATTGGAAAATCTTGTAATGCCTTCCACTGCATTTATACAGTCGATAATAGTAACCAAGTCTGTAGTATTCGTCGAAGGTTTCGTGTCTTACTAGAGAATTACAGTTTGTTAAGTAAAGTATATGTATGTCTGAATTTCTGAGTAATATTGTCTACTATTTACTTCATGTAGAAATTGAAAAAAAATTTTTTCTAAATATTTATTAGTAATTTTATTTATTGTTTTAGATAACCGAGAACATCAATGCGGCAAGATGTACACGTGAGTAATAAATTTAAATAAAAGCATACAATAAATAAAAAAAATCCTTATCTAAAAACCATGATGCTTTAAATAATTATTACTTTAGCATGAATTTTTTGGAAGTGACGTCAAGTAATTAACTGTCGATGTAATTTAAAAGCAAAATAAAGTACCGTGATAAATTTAATTACATAAACTATTACAAAAATTTTCTTTAACAAAAGCGGATAGTAGAATAATGTTATTATGCCATATTTTATAACTTTGGACTTTATTGAATAGATCGATTTTGTTGAAAAATATTTCCAAGCGACGCACGTAATCGAAATTAGAGTAATTGAAGCTACGTGAACGGAAAACAATGTTTCCGATATTTTTATTATGCAGAATTGGTAGCATCAGAATGGATTATTTTGAGTGAGCGTGCCAAATCGTATCTCTATTTGTTCCCTAGTATTCATGAAAATCGTTCATAAAAATTAGTTTCATTTACAAAACTATGAAACACCATTCTGATCTTTCAGAACAAGGTGAGTTTCACAAATGTAGTACATCGAAATACACCATTGTGATTAACGATTGTCTCTAGCGAGCATTAATTTTGATTTTACACGTCGAATTGCAATGCATATTCATTTTTCGATAATTTTCGCATCATTCTGTTTTATTGGTGTGAAAATGTGTCATATCGACCGCAGCCACACTTTTATGTCGGTAAAATTCTTTTTCGGCGAGATCGAATGATCCCTTCCATCGCTTCCGGTAAACAATTTTAATTCGTACATTTACGTTCGCAGATTTGCCGCGAAATTAAATATAGCGATTGAGTTATCGCGTATGAAGCAATGTCTCGCGCTCGTGTCGCTCGTACAAGCATATCGTCATTGCGCAGATAACTATCTGTCGTTAAAAGGTAACGACATCCTACTCTGTGTGAAGCGGTATCATGGTTTCGTATTATTATGCGGCCAGGGATAATAACCTGCGATATGACATACATAGTGCTCGCTATCATACGATACCCTCGTCATTCGTTGGCACGTAAGCAAGTGCACGCATTGGGATCAATAGAGAGATTATTTTTTTCTTACTATATGTACTAGGTTAAATGTAAAAGGCCATCTTCTATTATTTGGATTAGCCAAAAAATATATTATTAATTGAAAAATCAGTAATTGGAGAAAAATCATACATTTGACATACGTAAGAAATAATACGAATTAATATATTAAAAAATTACGACTTTAATTTAAACTTAATGAATTACTTAAAACTTAAAATAATTAATTATTTTTATCAATATTAAACAATGAATTTATATATATTCTTCTTTTCTTTGCGATGCTATAAAAAATAATAAGTCATTAAATCATGCCTGAGTTAACATTAGAAATATAAAAATCATTATTGACTATTTTTATGTTTTAAATTAAATTTTTTTGTGTAAAAGATAGAATTCTGAAAATTGTTTGACTTTTCAATAATTTGTTCTTCATGTTGATGAAATATTTAATCTTCCATCATTTTCTTCATTTTCATAGTAATTTATTCATTTAACTCTTTTAACGAATAAGAAACGTTGGTATTTTTACTGTTAAAGAAACGTTCCATAATTTGCAAACTGTAATTATATAATCATTCTTGCAAGTCCTGCAGATGAAATTTACGATTGCTTCTTCAAACGTCAAACTCGTCTTTAATCGAATGGCTTGAGTTGGATTATTATGCAATCGAGGACAATATCATCGTCTACCTCTCGACGGTTGCATACATAGTAGTTATTATCATAGAAGGATCACTATTGGCTAGGAGTATGCATCCTCGCGATGATATAGATATACGTTACGCCAGGACTAATGAATCGCTCGGGACTTTAGGGGTAACGAGCAGCCGGCCGATCTATCTTCCCGTTATTCGACGTCAAACACTATAATCTTCCCGGATTAATCGACTTTGGTCGTATTTATACACCTGCGGGGGTGCGCGATGAGAATTTACGCGTCTGCCACGGTAAATCCTTCAATATTGGCCTACTTGAGCGATCGCCGCGAGCAGATCGAGTTCTTGATAGCTGCGATAGCCGTCGATATCGTATACATACTTGGTTCCCTTTTACTTGATATTCCCCTCGCGAAGATGCTGCAAAAAGCGGCTTAGGCAAAAGTTTACGGCTTTACTAAGAAGTATCGAACCATGGAAAATAATGTATATCCAAAAATCATGTCACAAATTTAATGTAAACTCTGGGTGTCTCAGGAGGACAAGAAATATTTTATCACAGTCGAAAAGAAAAAGAACATTGTGCTTCAGCAAGTTGAGAGAAACAAAGTCCTATTTTATTATTTTTTTTATTATTAAATTCTTAAATTTATTTGTTACGCGTAAATTACATATTTGAAAAATATCTGAAGCAAAATGAATCAAAAGATTCTTCTCCTTTTATTTTTTTTAGAAAAAGAAAGACAAATTGTTTTCCAAGCTTGTGAACACGAACTTAAATGTTAAGATATGAAAAATCTAATTCTCTTAATAATTACTGCATCATTAATATTTAGCGTCTTATATGATTAAATAACGTCTTTCAAAATACAATATATTCGATATTTTTCTTCTGTTAAATTTTATTTTATCACTTTTCCATCTGTTTTTACTTTTTACCTACATTCGTATCGAGATTAGAAAGTATTAAGATGTTATCGTGCTAACAGCGAGAAATTACATTTAGCTAGATTGTTTGGGATTGTCGGGAAATTGATTTCGCCGGGAAACAATTCCGAGTGCTTTGACTGGATCATTCTGTATGGTGAGACTTTGTTTTATCGACACCATCGATCACCGTGCATGCATCAGGCAACCCTTTCAGACTTACTGCTCTTGTTACGCGTTTTACTGCAGCTAACCTGGCGTAACCGCCTCAAGAAAATTGCCACGCAAAGACACTAGTTGGGCTCGAAGGTACGTTCAGCGGCTACGGTGACGATCGTAGGTAGTAGTGGTGCAAGTCAGAGGCTCTTCCTACGAGACTCTTCCTACGGAGACTTGTATATGGGTGTACAAGATTATTCCGCGTTCTCTTTCTCCTCCGCCCTGTTCCAAGTAATACACTCCGATGTTAGACACTCCTCCTGATGCATAAAACCGCATATCAACTGCCGCAATAAGAAAGCGCTGCAACCAGATTTAATATGACGTGTACCCTGTTATTGCCAGTGCAGCCTCGCGTTTTCTTCTTCAACCCTCTGCCGTACCCCGTCTTCTACCTTTTTCTCTACGACCTCTTTCGCTATCCTACTCTGCTTTCGATCCGTCGTCTTTTCGTGCGGATGCACGCGCGTGTCGTTTAGGTGCTGGCGGTGCCGTGAATTTTACAACGTTCGCCAAATCCATTCTACGCCGTTCACGCTTTCTTCGCGTGGCGTCGCGATATCGCGTTTGAATACATTAAATTTCAATATCGTTTTCCTTGTAGACCCGGGGATTTTAATAATGGCGTGTTTCCTACGATTACTTCGCGTGTAGTAACAATTGGTACATGCACCATAGTCGACAACATAATCCACGGTATTTATTAAAGAAGGTTTAAGTCGGATTTTGGGACACACGTGTAAAATGCGCTAAGCATCACGTAAAGCAGTGATACGCAACCTACCATAGATCGTAACTTGCTTTTGCTGGCTCATAGAAGATATAAAATCATGTTTTTTTATTTTATGCAAACGAAACCTTATACGATCCGAAAAATTTTACCTATTACTAAAATAACTCTAAAAATAACTCTTTAAAAAATTGTGCTTCACTGATAAAAAATATGTAATAGTCACATTTTTTAAAGGCTATAGTACACAAAAAAGTTTAGATAGTAAAATGTAAGCTGTAAGGAAATTAGCATGTTGAATTTGGTACTACTTATATTATAACCACGTTTGCTAGCTTTTAATCAGTGTTTCGTTAAAGTCCGAAGGTCCACGAACTGGAGGTTTGACTATTTTGGCGAAAATCGATTGCTTACTTAGACAACCTCTCCATAAAAAAAAGATATCATCAGATTTTTTACCCTTCTACCGAAGATTTTTTTATGATTATATTAACGCAAAAAATTATATGCTTGATTTAGAATTGTTTTGATAACGTTTCAGAGTTAATGAAAGCTTTAGCATAATAGATTTGCAGATTTCAGTACCTTTGCAATGGACTCGAAATAATATCCGTCCATTTGCGTATCATATTCCTCGTGAATTTACAGAATATTAATGACGTCGTGCTTCCGGCGATTACTAGCGTACGCAACGTGACGTATATAATTCGAAAGCGCTTTCAGATATATTTCAATATTAATGGCCGATACTGCAAGTTTGCTTGCAATACCGCTCCTAAAAATGAATGATTTCGCGGTTGTGCGAGTTCGATATCAAAACATATCAATCGCCTCCGATTTATTTCATTGTGGAGGAATGCGCGTACAGGATTCGACGTGGAATGTCAATGAAGTCGTATATCATTGCCAATCTACGCTAATAACAATCTATCGCGCGCTACCGATCGACTCGTTCCGCTAAGCCGCTGTAAATTAGGCTATTAAATTCGTATTGGCTAGCCGACCGCTCATCCCGACGTTGCTGTTGCTAGTAAATCGCCGAATAGTCAAACGAAAAGATCAATGCATTCTACATAATCGCACTGTGGAAATTCGCCGCATTATAGTCGTCCGCTCCGAGTATTTAACATATTTTGATTGTTTGCACACACGAGATATCTCGTGGCGAGCATAAAAATAAGCTCTTAAAATAGAAAATGCGCATTATATTATGAAGCTGTCGCACACATGCATAATCACAATTCTACTACTTTTTTGCGGATAATTTGATAAAGCTTGTTAACATATTTTTTAATAATGAATCAATAGAATATTATGGTTGATTATCAATAGTATTTTAACAATCGCTTCTTTCTTTAGATCATCTGGAATAGAAGGCAACGTATTTTGACTCAATGAATAATATTTCATGCAAATTCTTTCAGCTTTATTATTTTAAATGTTATCGAAAAGCGATAGAATTTTCTTATTCTATTTATAAACTTTTATAGTTGATAATGTATTAAATATTTAATTATATGGGCAATAAATCCTGAATTAAATTTTTATTTAAACAAGAGCTTTTAACTTAATTAAAAAATGTAAATAGATTTATTTGAACAAAAATTCAAAGATAATGAAAAAGATCTGCAGTCAAGCAACTTGTTTTTGCTAATATGTTATATAATTTTCTTTAATTTAGTATCAATAAATCAGTAACATTGATACTAAGTTAGGATAAATTATATATTAACACAAAATAGTTTATTAACAAATCTACTTGGCTCACATCTTCTTTTTTCATTATCTTTAAAGATTGTTTTAATAATATATCTGATTAAAATAATTCTCTTCTTTTAATTTTAATTCTTTTCTGAAACTGTAACTTCAATTGCTGTAATATCTCTATCGTTACAATATTAACTAGTTTTGAAGCATCCAAAGGTATAAAACCAGCAGAAAACAGATTAACGATCGACCGCTCCGAAAACGATAACCATGTATCAAGAAACCGATGCAATTCGCGATATAAGATTGCTTTTTGTCACAGAACGTGGACATTTTCCAACATTGGCTCGTATTCTTACAATATTAATCTGCACTATCTACAGTTTTTCATGAGAAATATATGTATACATTAACTCTAATCATTTGCGATCGACGATGAGCTGGCCTTTTATTGTAATTATTTTATTGCGAATATGATGATTGCTTAATTAATCAGATATGACTGATTACAATTTTCCGTCATAAGCAATTGTTGCTCGTTAAATTGCCAAAGGCTATGTGATATCCCATAATGATACGATATGCAATTTTTATAAATGTACAGAACTGAGAGAATAGTCATTTAAAAAGGCGACTTGAAGAGATTCGCAGTAAAGCTAGCCTGACATTTTAAAAAGAATGGAAAGAAGGAAGGTAACTTTAATAATAGAACGATAATGATAAGAGAGTATAAGATAATGAGTAAGGCCAATAAGATTTGATGCATTTGCATTGAATTTAACGTGTGCACTTGCAAAAGCTGACTGAATACCTCTGAAATGAGAAGCCTGTTTATTCCTTGTGCCTTCCCTGGCTGGAAATAGCGTTTCAGATCAACTCAGAAGCAATCCAACTTGGGAGGAATACCACGCAGCTTCCTGCACGGCATGACGAACTTCCGACGCGTCTTATATATATATATATGTATTGTGCCGTTTCCGGCGCTATTCCGCGTTTCCGAACAGCGTACCATTCACAATCCAAGGCACGACGATTTATGCGATACCGATAAACAATTCGTCCCTGCTGAAGCAATCGATACGAACTACTTAGGGGTGTAGCGCGAGAAACATAAATTAGCAAACTTTCTCTCTTCTTCGTATAATAAAGATAACGTATAATAAATAATATAAATAAGCGAAGAAGTCCATATTTGTTCAGCAGATCTTGGTATTTAATAATACAGCTGAACTGAGATGTATAGTTGATTAAGTTATACAACGTTAATATTAGTTTTAAAGTTTTCTTCTATTCTTTAAAATCAGAGTGAATATTCCCCAAAAATTTTCCGAAGAAAGGATTTACGCAAAAATATTATTAGACTTCAAAGTTCACTTTGACCAAATATGATCTTCTTTGCGAAAATGTTGACGAAAATTTACTCTCATTTTAAAGAACAGAAAAACTATGAAACTGGTATTAACCATAACTCAATCAATTATATATTTCAGTTCAGCTTTAATAAAATTATGGACAATACATATATCCAAACGTCGTTATTTACAGTAAGTGGAAATCAATCGAGAAATATTAATACAAATAAGTAGAAAAGGCTATATTTGATCAAAATGAATCTATTCACGTCAAAATATTATTAAAGACCAAAATTTGTTTTGACCGAATATTATCGTCTTTGTTTATTTGTACTGATTATTTCTCGGTAGATTTTCACTTACTATAAATAATAAAGCTTGTATATATGTATTGTCAATAATTCTACAAAAACTGAACTAATAATATACATGATTTTAAATTACATTAATTTTAGTTTTAAAGCTTTTTGTTCTTTAAAATCGAAATTTTCTTCAAAAATTTTTATACAAAAAATGAAAAGAAAGCTTTAGAAAGCTTTTAAATATTGTGGCATAAATGAGTACATGTAACAATTTATATTGCGTATCGTACATGTCGAGATATCGTCATCAGAAACGCGACGCGTACTAATAATGTTAATAAGGGAAATGTTAATTAATCCATGTCGCGTTCGTTCTTTTCGAGCTGTTAAGCCGGTTCGTCGTGTAAACATAATAATTTATGATTGTAGATTAAAATTGTCGCAAGAAATGTCAAGGTTTTTTTTTTATATGTGAGAGTCGTTCAAAAAATCTCAAGCGAAACCGTAGGAGGTAATCGAAGTCATGAGTTCGTTTGCTAGTATTCGCAAGGTGTTATTGCGAGGTGAAATAACTTTGCTCGCCAATCGCGCCGTGATACGCTAATTAGGTGCACGAGTAACAATCGCTTATCGTACGTACACTGTGTGGCAGACTCTGTCTTATAGCGCGTTGAAAAATGCTATTATCCGGACCATGCCGTGGCGGCAGCAGCTCGATCATATTCGCGGTTAAAAAAAGCATTGACAAATAGCCTAGGGAGCAGTTTCCGTGTTCCTACTTTATCGGGGCTGTACGACACGCGATTCATGCGTGCTCGTCGTCGCGCCACGCAAACGTCGAGATACGCCGGCGTAAAGAGTTTAATTGAGTAATAAAACATATATACGTTATTATATATGTCACACTACGACACCGAGAAACGACGATATCTAATGAATTTACGCGGTTTCAACTCCCTCCGCACAGAGAATATTTATTTTCTGCTGCGAGCTCTGTTTATTAGCTAAATTGACCTTTTATTTAACGAGGCTTGAAACTTACAAAAAAGATAAATGAGAAAGATATAGTATGCTCTGACAAATTCATAATTTTTTCAATTTTTAAAACAAAAAACAAATTTAAAAAATGGATTATTTTGCTATCACATATTTGTAAATAAATTATAGACAAGTAATTATAATACAATTCTCCTTAACGATTAAACTATAAATAAATAATGATTAATAAATAAATAACGATTAAACTATAAACTGTGAAAAATAAATAAACTTTAAAAAAAAACTTAGTTTATTAAATAATTTTCTTTATCCATAGATTATTTTGATAAATCGTAAATATATGGACAAATTATAAACAAATAATTACAAAAAACATTCTTTGACGTTTAAATTATAAATAAATAAAAACTTTACTTACTAAATAATTTCCTCTTTTTAAAATATTGTATATAAATTGTTCAAAGTAGCTTAAGTAATTTAAATTAATGTAGTAAGATTATTAAATACAATAACAAAATTATCTGATAATAAAAAAATAAAAGTATTTGTAGCTAAAAAGTGATTGTAAAAGTAATTCGTGTGGTACAATACTTACGAAAAATTCTGCAAGTTTAATCAACTTCGCTTATCGCAAATGTCGAAAATTACGATTTCAGAAAATCTCTTGAGAGGCTTGTGCCAACTTAAGCAGAGCGTGTATTGTAAGAATACGAGAGGTACGTAAAAATGGGCTTTTCTATGAAATTCACCTATGGAATTAAATTATTTTTTATATGCCTAAAATGTTTAGAATAAAACTAAATAATTGAAAGAAGCGCGTCTAAACATCGCACTTTACATCTTCTATTATTTTTTTTTTATTCGATAAAACAATTTCAAAGATAACGTATTTCTGAATTGTATAAAAATAAAGATGCTTTTTGGAGAACTCTAATGATACATTTGCGTATATAAAATATAAAATATCTTTGACTTAAAATAACTTCCAAATCTATTATATAAAATTAAAATAAAAACGTGAAAATTTTCTTTTATTAGTAATAGATTATTAATTATTATTGGTTCAAAAATAGTATTAATGGATTTAAATTTATATAATACTTCTTTTACTTTTAATATTAGTACCTTTATCATATGATATATTTAATTGTATATACGTTATTTTTTTATGTCATTCTGCCACGATATTACGTGGGCGGTATTATAACGCGTTAAACAGATATCCTGATAAACAGCTATTAGAAAAAATTAGCATTACGTTCTTTTGCAAGTATTATACCGTTACGAATATATATAGATTATAAATTAAATAAGTTGTATTGCATTATAAATGAAATGAAATGAAATTATTTTATTAGAAAGATAAATGATGATCAATTATTTCTTAAATATTAAGAAATTTGAATTTTATCAATTAAGCTAATATTAATATAATATTAATATAATCGATATTGTAAGAGTATAAATACATAATTCGGAGTCGCATTTTTACACTAAAAATCAGGAAATCTGACTCTCTCTTTATTATCTGACTGATAATATCGAGATCATTATATCGAGATAATACAAGAATTGTCACGTCCATGTCATTGTATCGTATAACAAGTCAGAGATTTTTCTCTATTTCTCTCGCTGTTTCTCTCGTGTTCCCTAATGCACGTTGTACATCTTCCTTTATCATCTCGGCAGCAGCGGATATAAATGTGCGGTCCGGTAGCACCACGGTATAAGGGTGAAACCGACCCTAAAGACGGTACGCACATTCTCACAGAGGATGATACAGACGCACTCGGGATCGCCCGATGAAATACTCCCCGGGCAAATGGAAACAAAAGCCGCCACACGCCGGTTGTGTTTCTCCCCCGTGCCGATACATCGGGGAGAGCGCACAGTAGTATATTTTCACCGGTGGTTGCATCCGCTGGATCGTCCCCGCACCCTCCCGTCGTCACCGTCGTCGTTGCGCGCACGTGTGCGAGTAACATACATACATCCATATATATACCGCGGAACGTGGTAGCAGACGTGATAATTTAGAGCGGGAAGCGAAGGTGTCTAGATAGATGCGCTGTAGAAATCGACAGGTATGATAAATGCTCAACAGGCGCCATCACCGTCGTTATACTGCCTGGCAGAGATTATTGCGCGCATCGCATCCCTGTCGAACCGTGCCGCACTGGCGGCTGGCGACCGTCGAAAGTTGGCTGGGTAGGCACTAGGCAGGCAGGTTAACAATGTAACATCTGTGCTTCACTCTCGCACGAGTGAATGGCAAACAAATTTCCCTCGTGGCCGCTCGCTCGAATGCATTATCGAACTGATCATCTGTACACCCCTCCCCTCCCTCCCCTTCCCTTTTTTCGCTCGCTGACTTTCTTCGTGGCCTAATGATTGATATTGCAAGACACACAATATGTCGAAGTCAGGATTGACATCTGTTTCTATACATAACGCGATGTTACTTTTGATTATGTTTAACCCTTCGAAACTAACGATGAGTGTTGGACTGTCTCAATTATATTCCTTCGCAGCTGACGGAATTTATTATTAGACTCATTTATATTCTTTATGTTATATCCGTAAATTTGAATTATTATTATTATTATTATTATTATTATTATTATTATTATTATGAACCTTACTATTATAGAACAGAAAAATTATTACAGTGATGTTAAAACAACATTATATTTTGAGTAAAAAAAATGAACGATAATGAAACAATAAATTATAACAAAATATTTAAGTCTTATTTAAAGCAAAGCTGTAGGATTTAAAAAATTAACCTCTTCTCCACCTTTTAAAAGTTTAGATAAACATAATTATACATATTGACATATACAAATATTTTACGACACAGATTTTTTTTTTATACGAATTACTTATGTCATTTCCTGAAATTAGTTCTTTTTAATCAATATAAATTAAATGGATCTCACAGTTGAAACTGAACTGTGTTACAGATTTTGAAGAAATCGTTAGAGTTCTGAAGGATTAAGCATACTGAAAGAAACAAATATCAGGATTCCTCACTTTCTAAGATTTATGATAAAAGAAATACTCCTCATGTTATGGATATTATTTCTGCGGGTTTCACTTCATTGAGATTTTTTCGATTTATTGTGTTTTATGTTTGGTCGAATGTCTCGCTGTGCTCGAACATTCTGCATTTGATCTTCTTCATTTTGCTTAGTATTGTGCATTAAATCACATTTATTAATCATGCCCATTCGACGTACGAACGTATATCATCGTGTGTTTCATTGGACGACCTAGAATAGTTGGTTTCGAAAACGAGAAAGAATTGATAAACCCAACGGAGTACCTCGGGTACATTTACATCGAAATAGGAAAGGTTTACTCTTGCTTATCGTTTTCTTTTTTTCATCTTTTATCTTTCTCTTCTATTATTTCCATAAATAACAGTTATAAATTTGCTACTTCCTACCGGTTCTTTTTATGTTTTATTTATATGACACAATAACTTCGAGGACTCATTTCGATTCATGTCATTCAATTTATGTCAACGGGAATTCCTTGTGTATTTTCATCGACATAACCGAAAGAATGGTTTCAT
This sequence comes from Acromyrmex echinatior, assembly GCF_000204515.1. Next base: position 45,417 of record NW_011627473.1, on the reverse strand, counting down.
ATGAGCTGTCGTACGGCTGCTGTAATCATCTGCATTTTCAGAATCGCTATTGAATGCCGATAGAAATCGTGTTCATGTTCTGCACCTCTCTTCATTTTCTTCCCGAATGTCCCATCTTCTCTTCATCCTTTTTACCATTTTTTTTTTGTCAATGCCCGATGCCTCTATCGAAATCCTTTTAGAGAGCTTGCTCGTTCGAGTGATTCGAGGTTTTAAAACGGCGTTTCATCACCCAACACTCGAGAAATCCTGAAGAGGACGATGCCGTTGAGTAGAATGGAACGACGAGGGGGATGACGAAAATGACGAAAGCGCGGAGAAAACTTCTCGTGCCGAGAACTGCCGAATAGCTCAACGCGAATCGTCCGGTGAGTTTTGATGGATTATCCGTCGAGGAGGAAGCCAGTCAATCAGCGAAAATTTATCATGACTGCATTCGCCATTGACGCCTACAGTTACCTAGACAAACGTTTAGACATTGACATAACGTCAACACATGCTTGACCCATACAATAATCTCTTTGACCATTTCGAATCCTCTATCCATATCGCTTATTAATTTTCAGTTAATTTTCATAAAAGTAATTTTACTAAAAGAAATATATTTCCATGATTTGTTTACAAATTGTGTCAGTATTATCTTTTTCGTATATTTATCTTCTCAACTGATATTTGTGTTACCTTCTAAACCGTTTGGGACGCGTGATAAAATGTGAATGTTGAATTTAACAGAAATTTTCCAATAATTTTGTTTGGACCATTAAAATAGTTACATCTGTAATTACTTTAATTCAAACAATATTATTTCCAAATCTGTATTTATAGTTAAATTTTTAGATAAAACTTCAATAAAACTGTTTTTTCCCGCGTATATGCAAAAATAGAAGGAAAAACACTTTGAAATAAAGAGATATAAGAAAACTCGTTTAAAGACTGCAATATAGGAATTTCCTTGCTATACTTTTCCAAGGTGTTAAGATTTCTCTACGTTTTCCTCGCGATTGGATCGATTCTTTCGAATTTTTCTTGTAGCGACGGGAAGGGGTAGCATCAACCTTTTAGAAATTACGGATTCCTCGAAACCTCAGTAGAATTGTGCGATGATTAGCGCGTGCGGGGGTGCCAAATAAGGGGCGGACGCGTTAGCCTCCGCTAAATCATCCACGATGATGCATCGTCGCAATGGCAGGCACCCTACAATATCCATCAAGAGCCGTCCGCTCCTACGTCGACGGGAGTCGACAGAGCGGTGCCGGGCAGAAGCAAGGCCCATAACGCCGGAAGGAAATCATCAGTACACCCGACTCGCCACCACCGTGCGGCGCAATGGACAATGAATTATTACTGGTTTCTGGCCCGGCGATAGCACCGCACGGTAGGCAGGCAGGCAGGCAGGCAGGCAGGCAGGCAGGCAGGCAGAAGCGACCATAATGCCGTCCGGCATTGAGACGTCTCCTCCGTACGGCCGGCGTTTAGGTATGAAATAACCAAGATCGCGCCGCGCGCTTTGTTTCCGCGGCCGTTTGCGTGTCGCGGAACTCTCTCCCGACGTACTTCCGGCGCCGTAACGGAATCTCATTGTAACGGTAATGCCGGGCTCTCTATCGGGAAACAGCGCACCTCGGGAAACGAAGAGAGGATTCTCCTTCTCCCCCTTCTCTCCTCTACCACCCCCGTTCAGTTTAATTCGAGGGAGAAACACGCGGTTTTATCCCTCCATTAGTAGGAGCTGTGCGGGTGGAGCTATTACGGGATGTATTATTTGAGGCAGTAACTGTAGACTTCGCTGGCGTTTCCAACACGGATTGCGTTTGCTTGTCGACAATTTCTTGAAATCGACTCGACTCAACTGGATGGGTATAACTAGGAATAAACTGGTTATAAACTTTATTATTGACATTAATGTACATTGGGAGAAAAGTTTTTGGTATTTGAAACTATATAATTGCAGGGTAAAATAATTATGATTAGGAGCTTCATTTTTACATGAAAGAATGGTTTTGTTGAAATATCTAAAAATTTAATTTTATAAGATATAGATCTGAAAATAATTTTGATGGACCATCAAAATAATTACGTAGGAATCAGACATAAAGATCAGTAATGCTACAAAAAGTTTTGACATGTCAGAAATCAGTTTGTGCGTTCTACATAGTTATTTTGATGGTCCAACAAAATTATTTTTAGATCTATATTTAGCTAAATTATTAGAAACTTCAGCAAAACCTTTTTCGGAATTTTACAGTCGTTTTTGGGAACAACCATATATTCTTAGAATTATATATATATATATGTGTATGTATATAAAATACATAATACTATAATACTATAATGTAAATAAATGATAATATATAAAAATGGAAGTTTTATAGTAATAAAAATTCCTAACCATAATTATTTTATCATACAATTATAGTCATAAAAACCAAAAACTTTTCTTTCCAAAATTTTTATTTATTTTAATTAAATTTCAAGGTATCGATATACCATTTGCAAGATCATCCTTAATTATTAACGCACTAAAAAGAGTATCTATCGATTTCGATGAAATGTATTTGTATGATGGAATCTTGATCAACTTCCAGACAATAATATCGTTTTTTAATGACATGTTACAAAATTGAAACAAATTTTTTATTTGGAGATTTAGTGACACTAGTGCAAGTGTTGATGATATTCTAGTCACTGGGGACATAGTTTCATGTTACTTGCGGATAAACGTATTCGACTAGATCAATATTCGGTTGCAATCATGCATCGTGGTATACGCACGGCGAAGGGTATTATTAATCTCCGAAAAGCACCTTCCGCAAGGTTATGTTGGATGCATATTATTTAGTATTTACGGACAACCACATTCCATAAACACGTTTCGATTTCCCATAATGGTGTTATACCCTTTGCCGCTTAGCCCGTCCATCGGTTTCATCCGATGAAATTGCACACGCAATGAGATTGTTATATGCGTATATGCATACATATACATACACTGACCAATTATACACAGTAACGCTAAAGATCAATATTCGTTATGTTTGATCAAATAACGAATAAATTCGTATATTTCAAAAACTGTAAAATAATGACATTTTGAGGAACAGATTCTCCAAGTTACAGATCAAAGAAAGACATTTCTATTTGTTTATTGAATTAAATTTCTTAATCTTTATATTTATTTATTAAATTTATAAAGAAAATCAAACCTAACATAAAACATTTTGAAAAATATTCAAAAAATATTCGAAAAGAACGATCTTGCTGAAGTATCTAAAAATTTAAGTAGCTATAGATTTTAAAATAATTTTACACTTATACATATTAAAATAATGTTTTTACATATTTTACTTTACTTTATATATTAAAATAACCGTTATAATAATAAGGACGCTCCAACTGATTGCCAGAATATAAAAATTTTATTATTATTCATTATGCTTAAGTTTCCTAATTGTTTTATGGTCCAGCAAAATTATTTTCAGATTTGTGTCTGTCTAAATTTTTAGATACTTTTAACAAAATCTTTTCATTCGTATTCATACAGTAAATTTCATTCGTATTCATGCAGTAAATTTTGAAATTTTATTATTTTCTATTTCAATGTAAAAAAATTACAAGAAATATATACATCTCTATATAAATAATGAATGTGTGTGTGTGTGTGTGTGTGTGTGTGGGAGGGGAGGGGGAGAACAAATAATATTTACTTTATTTTTTTCTATATAATAGTTTTTAATGAATTTAAATACATGTAATGTGTGTATAATGTTTTGTACGATTAGGTTAGCACTTAGGTTAGCACTTAAAATTGAGAAGCTAATAAAAGGAGGAATGAAATCATCACTAAATCATCGCTGAAAGTACCGCGACAGCTATCCTGTAATACGTAGTCGACGATCGAGTATCAAAATCCGAATAGCGTGGTTCCGACCAACTGAAGCGTCGATTAACCTGATCAATGTATTACGTGCGCCAGCTTCGTCAGGTCGCGTTGCCAGGCACGCTATACCTGTCGGAATTCGATTAACGTTTCGGAGCGGCCGCGCTAATGGTTAACGCGTTGCCCCGACGAACGCGCGCCGGAAACGCGCAACGGCCCGTTAACGCGTTGCAACAGTGATGTAACGGCGATGCGCGCTAGTGTGTCGCGTTCCAATGAAAAATTGTCAGTAGCGTGAAACGAAACGCCAAACGGCGTTTATCGTATCGCGCGTACAGGTCGTTCGATCGAATCGCGCTACACATGCGATTACCGTATGAAGCGTGGTTCATTAGAAGCGCAGCACAGCGTCTCGTTCTGCGGAACGTACCGTTACGACTACATCGAGCGTTTGAAATCGAGTTTCACTGACATTTCATTACATGGAATTCATCGTTCGATGTGCGATAGACGCTGAATCCAATCATATATTGCAACACGGTATAAATCTCGTTCTGTCGATATTCGTTGATGAAATTTTGTTACACAAAGAGAAGCACACTGCATAGAATCATCAATTAGAAATAATTAGGTAAATGCGAAATTTGCGAATGCTGTGCCCTCACACCACAATAAATAATGTACTGTAAAAGTGAGTTTCCAAAATATTACTATTTTTATTCTTGCATTTAATGGAAATTTGAGATATTATTAATGTTTACTGAACGCCGGATGCCGAACATCCATTTCAACGATCCTGAAACCAATTACGTCATTTATTGATTTCCTATAATGAATGGCAGCTTCAAAATAGAAAATGGAATTTCAATCCTAGATTAGAAATTTAACTGTAATTGGATTTACCGTCACTGAATCATTTGATCGTTTTTATTTTACATTTACTTTCTAAATCGCTGAATTAATGAATAATTTTTGACATTATACTTATATAAGTATGAAACATGGAATCCCTAATCTAGCTAATCTTTATTATTCGATCTAACTATTCTTGTTTTAGTGTATAAATTCAATGTATATGGTATTGAAAATTGAAACTAAAGTGCAGATATATTAGTACTTTAATTTTATAATACTCACAAAAAAACTTCTTTTCTTTTTCGGTTGAATTTCACTGATTACCAGTGCCACTGATAACCCAATTCAGTGATTTATCCACTAATTCAGATTTAGAGAATACTTTACATGATTTTACGTATACTTAATATTAATTCCGTATTACAATATATAAAATAATATTATGCATATCAAATAATTTACATTATATATCATACAGTGTATACATCATATATATTTAATATAATTAAGTAATAAAAATTTAATAAAAATTAATTTAATCATTTTATCAATGATCATGTAAAATGTATGCAAAAAATGTATGATGGTCAACAGGCGATGTTGACCACACAGTAAAAACATTTTGTACATATGTAAGTCCAGTTGTTGCAATTTTTACAATTTTTGTGTTAAATTTTTAAATCCAAATAATTTAACCTAATGATTGTGTTATTTGTATATGTTGTATTAAATTGATATTTTTTTCGACATTTTTTTGTATTAAAATAATACAATTTATGAGCAAGCAAACGTATAATAAGAAATAACGTATCTTTAATGTTATTTTAAAGTCTAAGATAAATAAATAAGTGATAATGTTATATATTATAAATGTTATAATGTTAATTTTATTAAAGAAACATACTTTCACAATTTGCTTACAAAGTAGTCAGTCTTACTTTTTGCGTTAATTTTTTACATAATATTTTTAAGTACATATTTGCCTTATGTTAAATTAATACACGAATTTAAGTGGGTCATTTAAGACACGTAAAATATATTAAATTTAATACAAATATATTCCATCAATGTATACATTTTTCCTTAATTATTATTGACTGCCTTTCTTACAATTCTAAATTCGAGTTCCGATTTCCGTTGTGTTTCGACACCGGATATAAGATTTAATGGTCTCGTAATACTTTTATTTTATAATACATCATCCTACTTAATGGTTTCGTTTCCTACGCATACATGCAAAGAGTCAAGCACGTTAAGTTTTATTCGTTCAAATATCAATAACCGAAAGGCAAGCCAACCTGTTCGCGTGCCGGAAATTACATTGATCTATACGTATTGACTCTAATACAAATGGCTAAAAGGTTACTACATTTGCGAAAGTCATAAAAATCGCAGTCGTATGAGAAACCATACTCCCGAACGACGCAAGCAAAACGTTGCAGTTACTTTTACTCTCAATATCTCTCAAAATCTTCTGCAAAGTAGAGGTAGAGGTATAGGTAGAGGTAGATGTACGTGTATTAAGTTAAGCGCGCCACACGGAAACATATTTTAAACTCGCTCATAATTCTGCGGGCTACTACTGGCGCAGTTAGGTCGTTTTTTTTCTCTCAACATGATCCACATAGGTTATATCTCATAAATTCTTTTTTTCTTACTTCTCCGCGGAAAATGCGATGCACTTGGAATCCGTCCACGAGTATCGTGGCGTAAAACTTGGCGCTGTCGCGCAGAAAAGCGTGGCTCTGCCGAAAAAGCAGCATTTCAGTCGCGTATACCGCTGTGAGCATTTTTTAAAATAACAGATTCGAATCCTCTTGGACGGTGGTGTCTGCCTATCACAACGGTGGCAATCCGGTCCGAAAAGCGTAATAGACGTCGCCGTCCGTGAGAGAGCGTGTTCGAGAGCGCCGGACATCTACCGATGTAAATTCGCGTAAATTTGTTGGAGGCCGCAAAAATGGCGCACTGGGGTTACCTCTGGGCGGGAATGAAGGAGGAAGAGTCGCCCTGCGGGTGAATAATGCTCCCGTTTAAATAGTGGGCGTTCGGTCATCGGGGGCGAAGCACCGTTTATGCCGCATCAGAGTTTGCCGAATTTATTCCGTTGCTCTTGCTCTCACGCTTACGCTGCCTCGGCGGTGCCATGTTGTTGGTCTGCGTGATGAATGCGCGCATTAAAATTGCTGTGAGAGAGAGAGAGAGAGAGAGAGAGAGAGAAACGAGAGAGGAAAGGGTATTGTGTGCGAAACATACGCGTTTATACACGCCTCTCAAATCTCATAGGATGGTCCACTGAATGCCAAATCGACTCAATGGTTACGTTAAAATATTAATATACATCTGTGTACAATAATTTCAGTAATTATGAGATATGCATACCTTAAACGAAAAAAAAAAATAATAATGAATGTTTGAGAAATAGCGTGTGTGAATATGTAATTAAAATATTTTTGAAATTAGGATCTATTTTTCTCTCTTTATTTCTTCCTCTTCTTCTAATCATTTTTATAGCAAATAAAAACTGTTATTTTTTGTCATGTTATTTTTTTCTTATCTATCAAACGTTTCCGTTGCAAATAAAAGTCATTATTTTTTTATTTTGAGAAAATAATATGGTAATTAAAATGAATATTTCCCAACGTTTAAATTGCTATATTTTAAAGCTGATAAAACTACATGTATGAATCTTTAATTTTCGATAAATGATCAACGCAAAAAGTTATTCGCATGAATTTTTAATCTTCTTTTAATCGATGTACATTATTCTTTACGAATATAAATTATTTAGATTGATGTGTTTAAATGTTCAACATTTTCTTTTGAGAGATAGAAGAGCAATCGAATTTGTAAGTAACAATCGTCGCAGTTTATCGCTACCATTCAAATTCAAATTGTGATTCGCACAGGAATACAGAGACCCGCAACTTACCAGGGGGATGAGAGTTGGAGCATGATTAGTTAGAAAATCAGATATGCTGTAGTTTCTCTCCCGGAGGAAGTAGCCCGACCGGATGTTTACTTGAAACTCCAACCGCATCCAGTGCACGGCTAAGTGAAGTAAGGTGGGCCGGAAGCTTCTTAAGTAAAACCATCTCCAGCTCTCTCATCTTACCTCCTAGCTATAGAATCAGATCAAACCACTCTTCCCTTCGTAACACCCGCGACGTCTCGAAGATTTGTTTTCTCGTCGTACTTTACGTCTGGATGAGAATATTGAAAATTAATCTCGGTTCTTCGCCTTATTCTTGAGAGGATTGTTCCTCTTCCTTATGTTATGTCCTTGAATCTAGTTAGAAAATTGAGAATTATTCGTAAGAAAAATCCCTTACCTTTAAACATGATTGAGTAAATTCTTATAATTCTTCTAAATAAAAAAAAAGAAATCCCATATGATGAGTTTATAAAATTTTTATTCTAAAGTTTATAATTTTAATTTAATTTCAAAGAAGCAATGTATAACAAATGTAATAAATTTTATATATCATTTAAAGTAGACTTTACAGAATATTACAGAATCTGTTATTATTTATTTTAATAGATATATTTAAGGCTGAGTTTTTAATAAAAGTTCAAGAAAACTTTTATTTATCATAACTTTCAATCTTTTGTCTGTGGATTATGTAAAAGTATATAAAAGAAATATATTATTATCGTTGCGATATTTGAAATATAAATTCTGTCTTTACTTCTAAATATACATACACATCTGCTTCTTTTGCGCAAAAATTACTAAATTTCTAAACAGGCTCAAGAGGCTTTTCGTAAACCATTAGATTCGACGGCTTCGATGCCGCGGCTTGTAAAATTGAATGCTTCAATTTTACAGGCTACTTGTTATTTGGCCGTAAGAGGAAGTTACGGCACAATAGCGAAGCTATTGGTCGGCTTCCAACTCGAGGAGTTTTTACTGTTTACACGAAATCCGAGACTGCCGATTACCTTCGCATTGGACCACATCCAACTGCCCATTCTCACCGGTTTAAAGTCCGTTCTATGCTCATCAATTCGTATTTTCTAGCCGGTTCGTAAGCTCTGCATCCTCGTTAAGCTGCTCGAAAGGTCTATAAGTTTACATCAACCGTGATGTACGCGTCGTATATAAACGTAATGTATATATTCTACATACATTCGCGTATACAACAACCGTCTCAATTAAGATTTTAATTCCGGAAGGCAATTGTAATCAGGGACGAAAATATTTACTACGTGTTGAGTTATTTTAGTTAAAATCATTCAGTTAAAAAAATGTAATTTATTAAAAAGAAAAAAAACATACCTGTTATAATATAGATACACATAGAATTTTTATTCTAAAATTAAACATATTCTTCAATAATCATTAATAAACGTTATTAATAAAATTTTTGTTAATATATTATATTCATATACCATGTTGTAAAAAATTTGAATATGTATACTTAAAAAATATACAATATTTATATCTAATTTAATTTATTTATATCTGGACATTCTATGATACATTTCGATGTACTGTTAACATATTTTATCATATTTCGATATATACTTATTGTTAGCATAATTTACATTATCCGTCGTATTTTGGCTTTCTCAACACATAGTAAATTTTTCATTACTCTCTGACACTTTTTACATACGAGGAAATGACGGGTGCGTTCGCGTATGAAATTGAAATGCGTCTACCGATCGCGGATGATCCGATTCATTCTTTCTCCGCTGTCGAAAACGGATGGTGAATACCATTGTAATGCTCCCACTATATAAAACTGACATTAAAACGTAAGAATTTATCTAGTTTTAAGTTTGCCTGTAGTTGTTCGCTTGTGAGTTTTGCTTATATAACTATACACGAGAGAGAGATTTCTGTGTGTAATGGCTTGTTTTATTTCACCCTTACAGAAATCTAATACTATCTAATTTAATACTAGTCAATTTATTACTGAAAGTAATTAATTACTTATTTGGAGTATCAAAAGTGCCAAACAGCAATACTCTTAATACTAATTAATTATTGTCTTTCAGTATTGGTCAGTAATTAATAATTGTCTTTCATTATTGCGAAGATTATGCAGATCTGTTTATGAAATATTAAAAATCGACACCGTGCTGCTTGTGTGAAAGCTCTATTAATATAATTAATATTATCATTATTTGAAAAAATTAAATTGATAATTACGTCATCCAATAAAAATATTTTAACAATATATACAATTCTGGACATTTTATTAACACACTAACGATTAGCATAAAAAATCAATAGAAGGATAACCAAATACATTTTTAACTAATACTACAATAAAAGTATATATAGAAGAAAACATAACAATAGATTTTTGGTAATAAAAATTCTGAAATTAAAATTTTTATAATTAAAAATGGAAAGTAATTATCTTGAAAATAAAAAATTATATCGAGACGAAACCAAGTCCATTTTAAAGTTAAAAATTGGTATTTCTGCGTGGCATTAACAAAATTTAGAAAAAAAATTGCAATGTTACATTATAAAACCCCTCAAAATCGTTTTTAATTTTTTTAAAGCCATTTTTTTCAAAATTGTGAAGTAATAGCCTTTGAACAACGGATAAAAAAATACATTGGAAATTACTATTTACACTCGTGTTGCAAAATGGTATTAAACAGTGACAATATTAATAGAAATTTCTATCTTTGTTCATAAAAATTTTAGTTTTAAAATAGTTTATTGCTAAAAATATATTGTTTTTTTTCTATGTATATTTTTATTGTAATATTAAGCTAAAACAATAAAAACTTATATTTGATTATTTTTTCATTAATTTTTAATTAAATTACTAGTGTACTAATGGAATTTCCATGATTGTATATTTTTCGTGAGCACAATATCATTTCCTTTTCACATTAATATTCCCTTCGAATTTAAAAGATATCGCCGAGTACAAATTGTTCCTTTTATCTTTGTCATTCTCTCTGTGATCCCCTCAATTTATATCTTTGGCATTTTTAAAAGAGCCAATTGTGCCTTCGTACTTTGATGAAGGCAATCAGCTAATAAATACTTATCGGAATCTTTCTTAAGATTTCGATCTTTTTCTACAAGATCCACTCTTCATTCAATTTTTTCAATGATCTTACTTAGTAAACAGACCGCTTTTCTTTTTTCTTTGCATAATGAAATATTAAAGACACATTTTACTTTACATTACAACACATTCGCTTTTTGTCGGGGCGATGAAGTGGCGATGTAAATTAATATTTACAAAAAACATATTGTTTTAGTGTTTGCGCGTTGCTTTGCTTTTATTTGTTGTTTCGGTTACCTGCAAGATTAAAATCGCAACATATTTGCTTCTTGTCAACAAAATATAAATTATCATGAAGTACGTTTTGTCATTTTATCTCCAATTGCTCTACCTTTTTGAGTAACAAAGATAAAACATATATTTTACGCCTAACGTAAAAAGTTAACGTTTGCAAGATTAAATTACAGATTATATGTTAATTACTAACAAAACATTAGCGTTACTCGCGTCATACTCATGTAATTGCGTAATGTAAACGTTGATCGCAACGCAATATCACGATATTGTTATTAAAGAAAGTAACTATTGGTATTTACGTGTATCTATTATGAAATGCTATTGTTTCAAGATTGTTGTGTATATATAACAACTCTAAATATCCGACGAGACTTTTCATATTGTTGTGAAAAGTCGGAGTTCCCTCGGACCTGGACGTGTATTTTAATTATTCATACTCAATTATAACTTTCCACTGCCGATTTATGCTTGCATAATACATCTAGCGATCGGCTTAATTACGAACCTAGCTACAGGGTATACATCAGGCGGTATTGTGCCACTCCGTATAGCCGGAAAAAAGATTCACTCCGTATAAATACGGGCGGATGACCTCAGGGGATGCTCACAAGCAACCCTCTTCGGGTGCGCTTTCCATGTTAATTAAGAGGGGTAAATAATATTCAGAAATACATTTCGCGCAATTTTTATTTCTTTCCGCAAATTGAGCTCCTCTTTTCAATAAGCTTTTAAATTTCTTGATGGAATAAAAAAATATGTAAAATATAACTGTGAATATAAATATAATCTTTTTTCTCTCTTTCTTGTTATATCTATTTCTTTCATTGATCACTTCTCCAGAAAATAGAATAAATAACATTTGTATCGGTTTTAGAATTTATTGTTATATTGATAACAGTTTTACGTTCATAATTTTTAAAAAATATAGTTATTAAATATAATATTCCATTTTTTTTAGAGAGATATTACAATAACATAATAAAATAAAATTAGAAATCTAAAAGCAAAGTATCACGCGATAATGTGCTGTAAAGTTTTTTAATTTTCTGTTGATGTAAAAAAAAATCAATTTGATTTACTTTATAATAAGATAAATTTGTTATATACGGAAAATGAAAAACTTAATAAATTTCTCTATATTATATTTCGAAAATTTTTGATGTTCCTATTTCTTAGTCTAAAACATTCGTCTTATTTGAGGAAATAGTGGTCAGGAAAGTATGTTTCTATTTTATCTTCTGCCTATCGTATATCTAGTCTTAAAATATAGGAATGATGGACATGAGACCTATGAGAGAAAAAGATATGAGCTGTGTTAATTTGACAAATAAGAGGCTTTGCACAATAAAAGGAATAGGGAACAGAGAACAGAGAATAAGAATTTCAATCTATCAGAAATCATGCATTGAACACACAGTTTCTAATGGATTGAAATTCTTATTCTCTGTTCTCTGTTCCCTATTCCTTTTATTGTGCGGAGCCCCTAACTCTCGAAAGTTAATTGAACGCCAGTTAAATAATCTCAGTAATCAATAACAGAAACGTGCGAACATTTAATTACGAGAAAATTATAAAAATTAATTTGAAACCCACGTAATAAAGGATTAGCTTAGAGAGATTGATATATTCTTTTATCATAGTATATAAAATTTTCAATAGAAATAAAAATAATAAAATATAGGCTTTCGAATCAAATTTACAATTAGCGTCATAATACTTCATTATTCTATATAAATTGCTTAGAAAAATTATCATAAAAAAATTATCAAGAAGAATTAAGGTCAATTATCTGTACATCTAAAATTTTTTAAAAAGACCATCTCAAATTTTTGCAGTGTCATTTAAAATTATAAAGTTTGTCGAAAGCGACAAAGCGATTGTTCGTACTGACGAACAATCAAGTTGAAATCCTCGTTGTTTATACGATGTCATATATATGTGCTCATCGTGCTCGACCAATTTGGTCAGGACTGACTCAACCGAGTTGCTTGTTTACGAGTCGGAGGATTTCTTTCGCATGTTCACAGTCTGGGAAGTAAGGGATGCGGAATTAGACGTCCCCGGAGAGTTCTTCGCGCGCAAGCACGAGAGGCACTTTAATAGAATAAGTCGAGTAGCGGTACACCGAGCGATGAAGGTACGAAACGTGTAAAAGTGTATACACGCAAGTGTAAACCCGTCACGCCCGTTTTGTAGAAAATTAACCATTCCGTCGTCGACGTGCTTGCGGTAAAATTCTCACGTTTTACGTTGCGGTTGTGTACTTTTTCTTTTTCCAGAAACGCAAAGAGTGGAGGAGATCTAGTATTCTCTAAAGTACAGTCCTTTCGATATCTCTCGAAACCGCGCCGTGGAAACGATGTTTCTTTCCCTCCGATGTCTGTTTTAATTTTTTTTTAATCTTTTTTTATCGACGAGGCAATCTTTAAGTAAAGTCTTCTCTCGATACTATTTTCTTGAATAAATATCAGATCAATTTGTAAGCACTGGTACATAATATACTTAAACCTTTATAATTTTGAATAAAATCATTATCGCGTTTGTTTTCGTTTTCTTCTGAGAGAGAAAAAGGACTGATTTTATATTAACTGAAATATTTTTCTTAGTTACTAAAATATATACGCTGAAACTCTCGACTTCCTTGTGTACTTTTATATCCGAATACGCTCGAAAATAAAATAATTCTTTTGTGGATTATTATAATATATCGTGTTATAACTAACAATATTATTTGTACTTTATCACAGTTACATTGCATTACTAATACCATGGAATCAGTGATAAACACGACTAAACTATGCCATCGGCATCGAGTAAGCCACAAGTTTTCACAAATATCTCTCATTGTATAATTTATTCTGGTAAAATACCTATTTTGGAATCGGTCATAGAAGTTTGTATCGCCGCAGTATGCTCAGCATTATGACTATTTTGAGCGAACACGATTATGTTGATCCCGCGATTGCATAATTCGACAACTTATATTGCTCGTTACCGCTAATTAGAGTTCTATCTGCTGGAAGGTATTCACTCAAGACCGCGCGCATAGTCCGCTTAGTTTATTTAATGCATCTCCCACAAGCGGAAACTCCATCTATCTTCTCTCTGTAGTCTGAAATCCCCCGAAGTGAAAACGCATCATCCCTTTTGCACCCTACGAACGCTTTTATGAACATTTGCATCAATTTATTGTAACTAATTATGGTCAGTCAACTGTAGTCAGCAGTTAAATGGCTATGATGAAATATATATTAACCAAAAACATTATAATTGAGAAATTTCAAATGTGTGTTATAATATAATTTAGATTAGAAGCTGTTTGCAATGTGAATTATATTAATAAATGTCACTTACAAAATCATAAAGGACCCACATAGTCGGATGGATAAAGATATAAGGAATTCATATAATCACATTTGATATAAAATAATGTTTCTATGAAGTAATTAAATATATATACATTTCGTAAATCTTTCATTATAAAGCAATTTCGAATTTGCAATAGCTTCTTTTATTTATGAGAATTATAAAAAATATATTTGGCTGGTGTTATTTTATTGCATGATAAACCTATCTTTTATTTAGATGTTTACCATTGCCAGTGCAATATGCTATGCATATATTGTAAGCCTTTATATGCTCTTTGATCCTTTATTTGTTCAACTTTTTGTGCTTCTAAATATCTTCCTTTCTGTTATTATTTTTTAAAAATAAAAGTAAGATAATAATGCGATATTAAATTTTTCAAGAAAGACAATGGATACTTTAAAAATTCGTGTATATATTCAGGTCGAAATGTTTTTAAATATTTATCAAGCTATTAGAGGAAAGCCCTCTTATTATGAGATAGGCGCCTAATATGAGATAGCGGCGTTTCCGCTAAACTACTAAACGCTATTGGTTCCACCATGAATTTATTGTTCTTGAAAACTATTTAGTGAAAAATTTATTATTAGATTGTGCCTGTAGTAGTTGCAAAAAAAGATTTTAGAATTTGGATATCTTCAAGTTTCGTTGAGATTAGTTTTTAAATCTTATTTATTAAGTAAATATTATATTTGGCAATAAATTCTTCATATGGTTATCACTATATGAAGAATTTATATCAGTACGATCTTACTCTGATAGAGTAAAAATACGTGATACATTGAATTACTTGATTAAGAAGTTAGATTTAATGATAGTAAAACCGGAAAGGAAATCGTAATGTGAGAGTATTTCTAAAATGAAATAACCTATGCTGCTATGTCATAGTGAAAATCGTTGCTGAAGTATAAATGTTATTGTACAATAATAAAAAGGACAATCGAAATAAACATTGAGTGCCTGTTTCTGCGATGCTTAGTTCTAACTACCTGAAGAGTCAGCTAGATACAATGCATCACATATTCATTTTGCACTGGCTGTGTTTATTTGTATTTTAGAAACATTAGATAAATAAAGTGTTGTGTTTTTTAATTGCAATACTGATGTACTTTGCGTTTTATTATCGATTTTTTGGGATATATTAGGAGCACAATTTTTTGATTTTGCGATTTGCTTACTTTTTACATTTTTTTAATTTATAAAAAAAAATAAAATTTGAATTAAATTTTACATTATCTTAAAGCTTATTAAATTCTTTTCAAAATGACCTTATTTTATTATCTTTGTAAATTCTGCTCATAGATTTCTAGCATTACCCAAAATAAATTTGATATCTTATAACAGGGGCCTTTTCTCTATATTATCGATAAAAAATATATTCAATTCCTCTCTGTCTCTTTCTCTCCTTGTAGAAAGAGGAGAAAGGCCATTTATTTAACTTTTGGGACTGACTATTGCGAATTTTTTATTCTTTTTCTTTAACTTTCATGAATCGGAGTAAGCGGAAAATTAAAATAATAGATCCTTTGGGCGTTCAAACAAGATAAAGGCAGCAACGTCGTTGTCCCGGCATGTTCTTTTCTGTTTTTCTTCTAATTTAATTCTATGTTTTACGCGTGAAGGCGACGACGGCGCCCGGACGTATAGCCACGTCGCTTTTCATTTTTCAACCGGTGCCCGGCGCTTTTTACGTTTCCTACGCTTTTGTACCGTGAGTAATTAAAACATTTTGGCCGGAATCCACGGGCCGGAGGTCCTTTGAGGTTTAAACGCGCCAGAAAATGCAGCCTTCTCCCCGCGTGATGCGCAGCCCATAGCAAAGTGCGCGTCTGCCATGCGGCCTGGTGCGGCCGTAATGGAGAACGTCGACGCATCGCTCACCGACGAGCTTCGCGTATCACGTATTCGCTCCGTGAACCTTTGCAGCTTCGCAGCAGGCGAAGCCTTCGTTTGGCGAGCTACGTGAAAGCACATCTCTTTGATCCGCGGATGATCGTTACGATCTTCTCTAACTTGTGATTATGCCTGACTCTCGCATTCACATGATGTACAAAGGTTCTTCTTCAGATTCTGTCTGTGTATATGTGTGTGTATTTTTGTACGTATATGCATTTATGTACATGCGTGCATCATAAAAAAACATTTCTCGTGCAGATTCGATACTTGAACTGTCCCGAGGCTCTTTCTTGAAACGAAATCGAAATTAGTTTTTTTGTTACACACATATTCAAAAACTTATACAAATATTTATAAATTATAATGTCACCAGACGACTTAATTTCGACAAGACAGTCCTGTTTTTCAGGTATTTATTCCACTTATTCGGCCAAACATATCACTTGTTCCGATTTTAACAAAAAAGTAGCAAAAAGTTCCCGTACTGGAAAATATTTTATAAATGTCAAATTGTAAAATCATAGAATATGTATTATCGCTTCCATTATCACTTCCAGAAAGTAATACAATAAATAAAAGAGTTTTTCTGTATGGTGAGCAAAATATAGACGGAGGTAAACTCATTTTTGAGCTTGTATTTTAAAAGCAATATTAATAACGAAAAGTGATCAAGAATTTTATATATTTCTTTAAAAACAATTTTCTTTATTATATTATATATATAACAAATTGTATTGTAATATTTTTTAAAAATAAATTACTACATTAATTACTTAATGGGGGAATATATGGATAAAAGATAAATACAATAATAGCAATTTATAATAATAATAATACATTTTATTATAAATAATAAACATGTATTATTATTATAAATTGCTATTGTGCTTTTATTCATATATTCCCCCATCATTTAATAAACTTCCTAATTTAGATTCTCTCTCTCTCTCTCTCTCTCTCTCGAAAATATCTGATCAAATTATATACATATAGGATACTCTAATTTTTAACACTTTCATTTTACTGGCGGATTTCTTTCGTAAATTTGGAAATAACTTTTCCTTCGAGAAGATCACAAAGAGAAACCTGTTATTTTTACAACATATTTTTACAAATTTTAGCGTTAAATCTGATTATCTCTATTATTCTAAAAAAAATGCCATTTGAATATAAACGAACAGAACTATGTTGTATAATTATGCACATACACAGCTAGAGTTAGTTAAAATGATAATAAAGTTTCTGCTAAAAAGGAATCGATTGTAATTTTCTCAGTGTTCATAGATGAAAATGAATTCCTCAGACAACTCGTATTTTTATCATTGAGCTTGTAATAATCCTATAATTATTCATTCACTCGCTCGCAAACTGCGCTCGTTTATTCATTCTTTTGCGCGCTATTAAAATATGCATACGATATAATTTCTGCTCTCATATTATATCATTTAAGAATAGCGCGTACATGAACGTGACCAACATAAAACGAAGCATCTCTTTCTGGCAGAATTATAAACTGCATATATTCAGGAAAAATATACAGGGTAGTTCTTAGGTATTCTAAAAGATTTAAGAGGTGATTCTTCACATTAATTCAAGACGAAAACTTTATATGACCATATGTCTAAAATGGCTTAGGTTTCAAATATGCATGGCATTAAAGTTGAAGGAAAAATTTCGTTTTTCTCAAAAATTTCAAAAACTATGTTTTTGAAACAAACACAAAGTTTTATCGAAATAATCTTAATGATTTTAAAAATTTTTGAAACATTGTAAAATATGGAAATGCAGTGACTTTTTAAAATTTTTAATTTTAACATATTTAAAAAACCAAAGGCTAATGTCCAAGGAACAACATGCAGTTGAAGATGCAAAAAGGGTTTAAACTTCGGATAAATGACAGTTTAAGTCCGTTTTAAAAAAAGATCTTAGAAATATAAAGTCTTATCTTTTTTGGGGTCCCCTGGACTCCAGGTGATCACGAAGGGTTAAGTTACAATTCTTAAGATGTTTGGATTATGTTTAAATCAAATTGTTAATAAAAATTGTTAATAAATTATTTTTCATGATGCTTATTAATAAGAAAATTATTAAGTTGCTTGTCAATTTAATATGTGATATTATCGTCATATTACTATTCTGTGCATAATTGCGTTTTAAAACCAAAAAAGATGCGGAAATTTGCGAAATTGAAGATGTATATACATTCACTCTAAAATATTTAAATATTTAAGCATAGAGAGAGAGAGAGAGAGAGAGAGAGAGAGAGAGAGAGAGAGAGAGAGATCCGCTTTGATAAAAAATAGATTTATTTCTTTTAATTGATTTTTAAAATGAATATTTAAGGATCATCCTATATGTATCTCTTTCTAGATGGACGGAATATATATATATATATATATATATATATATGTTTATATATATTTAACTGTTTGTCTATATTTAACTGACCGTATTACAAAGGGAAAAATACATGTATATCGAGAACACTAAAAATATCATAAGAAAGAAATATATTAAAAATTAATGTCTTTGAAAAAATAAATTTTTAGGTCCATATATCCTTCTGTTAAGATACAAACGTGTTTATAGGACTCGATACACCCTCAAGCGCATTGTTCTGAAGTTAATACTCTCGAGTATTGTTACCCGATGGGGACGGAGCTCGGAGCGAATTTCTCATTGAACGTAACTAGCGTTTCGATATTGCGAAATTAAAACACATCCCTCCCTCGATCAATGTTTGACTAACCAATGCGCGCGATAACGAGGAGGGGTTAAGCGAGCTTTCTGTGTACCTTATAAATTTTATTTGCCCTCGTTTCGGGGAGCCGAAGGAGAACACGGCCCGGAAGAGCACAAGCATTGTGTTTTTCGCGTGATTCACGCGGTCTGTCACGTAACAGGAAGGAACAAAATGTGCCTGTCAGGATTAATTAAAGATTCCTCCAATTCTCGAGGCAAGTCGCCTTTAATTCTTCCCTGGCGAGTCGAAGATAGCCGACGGGACGCTTTTGCAACCGGGGGGGGGGTGTAGCGAAGGTATAGCGTTACAATGAGGTATCTTCTTCTATAGAAGAACAACAAAACGCCCGTCGCTGATTAATAGCGCCGTCTCACTCGCTTCCCCTTTCCGCGACTTCGTTTCCTTCGCCGCTATCGGGCCAGCGAAGCTATTTATCATAGCGCGCTTCCGCGTGTTATCAATTTCACTGACCACGACTGTAACTACTGTGTATTTCGAGACTCTCTTAATTTCTCGCGATCTCGTCCGTGAAGGATAACAACAGCCGAGCTTGGTTCAGCATACACAACACAGTTGCGCTGAATCTTAAAGTTGCACTATTAATCCAGAACTCTGAAACGATGAGTTTCAATTTAAACTTCATCGTCTACAAAAATATTGTAGTTTCTCAGATTTTCTTCATTTTTTTTTTTACGATATTAATAAATTATATGATGAATTAAATTATCATAAAGCATATACTATCTCATATAATTTTATTACGTATAATTCATATCATATAATTTTTATACATCATAATACGTTAATTTCTGGTTATTTTGTAACACTTAGATTTCATGGAAAATATATATTCGACATGTTGCCTTATTTGAGATTAAAATATGGAGACCGAATGCATCAAGTTGCCCATTAAACTTGCACTTGCAGCAGAACCGCACCTTTTTATTTTCCTTTTATTTTTGCTGTTTATTCTATCGATGCAATTTACTAATATTGTTATATAATTTGATGTGTATACCTCAAACAGTCTGTGAATAACTCTTCGGGGAGAGAAACGAGTGCGGTGCCTTTCGGAATTTGTCGAGTCGCGCAGCTCTATCGCGAAGATTACGTCGACGTAGCTGTCATATGCACACTAACTTGTCGTGACGCCTTTTCAATTGGGAACATCCAATCGAGTAACGCACAGACGCCACGAAGAAATCAATAAATCCGCGCAAATTCAAGCGTAGAATAAATCGATTGCGTGCGCAATGCCATTTCCACTTTAAATTAACAATGCGGCGTTCTTCATTATTCACGCTCAGACTAATGTGACAAGAAAAATTCTAACATCTCTCCCGTTGGAAAATACCTTCCAGCTGCATAAAATAAATGACAGAAGTTAACGAGGATGCCAGAGAATTTTTTATTTTATTCAGACAAATAAAACGCGAGTCTGAGGGATTGATCGACGAGTCTCGTGTACGTCGAGACGATCCGGCTGCAATTCATGTGGCGTATCAAATTCTAAGCTGACCGTATCTCACGACAATTTAGAATTTCCACAAACACACACGTGACTGGCATCGCAAGGAAAATGTTTGTATAAGACAGCTGCGGTGCGAATTGAAATTCCTTAAGGACTCTCTTACGCGAGCGGTTGACATCCTTGCAAAACTGCACTAAAATTGCAAGGAAAAACATCGATATATAAACCTGCGACGATAACGTAAGTTCAAACGCTTTCAGATATACGTATATGTGCATTACATATGGATTACTTATATACATAAATATACACGTATGCCAGCACGGACGCTGCTGTTTGAGATATTGAGGATCGTCGACGTCGAACGCCGATCAAGTGCATCGGTTGGAATCGCAGTACTGCTAATTCGGTCTTCAACGGCAATTCGACGTTCTCAGTCGCGATCGTATACACAGATAAACGGAAGGCTCTTGACCTTATTTTGCGTTGCACAGTTTGTGTCGCTGAAGCGAAAGACATTCAATCCCGGAAAGGATTTAAAAACTGCTTTGGTCTTGATACAGAAATTGATTTTCTCTGATTGTTCGAATTTTTTAAATCATATTATAATCATGGTATTAAAACTTAAACGTTCCGTATAAAATGTTTTGGTCAATGTAAATTAAATCAATATTTTCATAGCAGAAATTTAATTGAAATCAATACGAAGTAGGACCGAATTATCTTTATCGCGTTGGAGGAATAGACGAGTAGAGTACAGAAACGGCGAATACTAGGAAAAGCTAAATAAAATCAACAATTATTTCAGTTCATTATCAATTAATAGAAGCTTTATTTAAAATATTTCAGTTATTTAACTTTAAAGTACAATAATTGACATTTACGTATTAATTATAAATATGAAATATAATTTTAAACAAGAATAAAATTCTTGTCGTTTGAAATCAAGACGATCGTGCACAAAAATATAAGGCAGTAAAACGTAACCGAATAATAAGCGAATCGGTCAATCACACAATCTGTTAAATTTACAATGTCAAATTATATCCAATTTGAGTTATTTTCAATCATTTCTACAGGTCGCCACACTTCTACTTAATATGACGTTATTTTAACTAAAACAATGGAGATGAATAATTTAATTCAAGGAACTATATTAAATTTGACTCAAATTTAGTTCAATACTTTTCTAATTGTAAGTGCATATATATATATATATATAATATTGGATGTTATGTACTTTAAATTAATCGCAAAAATAAATTAATTTACATTTTAATACAAAAGATTCAATTATCATTGCTTCTTTGATCTACTGCTCTAACAGTGCAGAGACGTATAAGGTAATAATGTAAACAAATTCAAAATGTTGATTTATTTGCTGCTTACATCTTATTACTATACTTATGTTTCTTTTTAGTATCGGACTATCACTGGATGAAAGAAATGAGAGCTTATCATTAATTTAATCAACAAAGTATCGTTTATGTTTACTCGTGTTCGTGATTTCCCTATTCTACCCTAAATCTGAAAGTAATTCAACTTTTGTAAATCGTATTAAAATCACAAAAGTTCATTTTCGTAAATCTTGTTCCACATAAATTTATAGTAATATCCTATTTAAATTCATGATACTTTGAAACTGGGCTTACAATTGCTCTCAAAATGACTTTACGAGGAAGTGCAGCAAAATCGGTAATATACTTGATTTTTCTTATTAGAAAATAAAAATCACGTTTGACTTAAATATATTGCTAAAGAAAGATTAAAAGAAAAAATTATAATAGTAATTAATTTCCAATTTTTTTGTGGAGAAATTTCAGATATTCCTGCACAACCGAATTCTGTCTAATTACCTGCATGAACGTATGAATATGTAACCGCGTAACGTAACTCGGTTTGAACATGTTATTATCGTTCTGTATAATATAACTTGCTCCAGGCAGTAAACTCTGGTCCAGCAGCCACCTCGCATTGCATACCTATTTCGTATCTGTCTCTATTCGTAATGAGCTGCTGCGCCTCGCTGCCTTGAACAAATTAAGCCTAGAACGTACGCATCTCTGCGCAACGCACGTTCTCAATCGTAATTTCAACGACATCCTCGACGCGCAGGGGTTGTAACTCCCCTGCGCGGATTCGGTGCATAAATATCGCCCAACGCGACTACAAATGAATCCATTGGCAGAGACGCGCGTCATCGCTCGCAGGGCCACGTCAGTAATTTAACGGAATATGCACAATTAGGATGGGGTAATTAATATTAACGGCACGGATATCGGCCTAATTTGAATTAGACGAGGTCCGTGTAATTAACACTATTGTTTCGCGACGTATTGTACGAATCATCGCATACGTATGGATGTATTTGTGTGCGTAAACACACGCGATTTACCTGGCATACACGCTTAGTCGCTTGCAGCTTTCACGTTATCATTTATCATGTCGATGCAGAAACGAATAAGTAAAGGCAAACATTTATCAGGATTTTCTCGCTCGTCTCGATAAAGAATTGAGCCGCATAGATGTTAGAAACGCATCAAGCTACACAAAAAATGTATATTTTCATCTCTCGACTACAATGAGTTATTTGGATCTAAAAATTTTAGATGATTATATAATTTTTACGATTAATACTATGAGATTATAAATTATAGATAAAAAAACTTTTTGAATTTTCCTCTATTTTGGAAAAAATTGTTTATTTGACTAAACTAGTTTAGTTTGTTTATTTCTTCCAATAAAAACTGTATGTATTTGAGTCAAACGTATCGTATATGACTTAAATAAATAATTTATTTAAAGGGACAATTTTTTTCTCAGTATATTAATCGCAATTGTAAGACGGAAATTCACTTGCATTCTGTACTTTAAATAATATACTTTAAAATAGTTTAAAATTTAGATATAGTTTTCATTACTACACGAAAGAACGATTTACTGAAATATCTGGACTGATAATGAGAATAAAAGTTATTAACTTGATTGATGGTGAATACGTCTAATTTGTAGTGCTTGTTTATTTCAAGTATTTATATATTTAGGTTAACAAATAATATAATTTAAAATATGTTATTTGTTTAAATTAACAAATATATTTAGTTGAATCATCTAATATTTTTTTTAAATAAAAACTTTTTTCTAATATTTTTTTGAAATAAAAACTTTTTTCAATGTATTAAATATAGATCTGAGAATAATCCTGTTGGACTATCAAAATAATTATTCACCGAATATTCAAGCTGTCTGCTTGAACGTCAAAACTTTTTGGAACATTGTTCGTTATGCAAGTTTCCTACATACTTATAATTATTTTGATAATCCAACAAAATTATTTTCAGATTTGTATCTAACTAAATTTTTAGATACTTTTTAGATGCTTTAAATGTTCTTTCTGTATGTAGTTGAGATTAAAGGATTTTTTCCCTTTATCTTCCTCACTAAAAGCTGAATGTCTAGTTAGTGTTCAGCGATGCATATCGCTTGAATCCCACATCTTTCTTTCTCTCTCTACGCAAATGGAGGTGACAAAAACATATCTGTACTGTACATTAGCGCGGACGAGTTTTACGATATCTCTCGTTTGCGCGCCCTTAATGAATTGCAACTAAATTAAATTATACATTCATTTTTACGAATGAAGTGGTGAAAAAAGTTTATACTGGTCGTAATAATTAAAATTTAAAAATATATGTAAAAATATATGAATTAATATGGAAAGGGATTGCGTCTAACATAAGAAGCTAAATCATAAAAGATTAGGTGTTAATAAAGCAAATAAGCGAAAGTTTATTAAGACAAGTATAGCATTATCCGTTATCCGATTCATCTGATGTAGCCAGCGTAACAAAGAGATATAGCGTTAATATTATAACTCCTCAACATCAGCAGAAAAAGGTGCGAGAGAATAGAAAACGTCGACAAGGAGAGTAAGAGCGAAAAATCACGGTTTTTCTTCATTAATTCTTGCCCAGAGCTGCATTACATTACATCGTCCAATTGCGCTTGCCCGTAAATCTTCGACCGCGACTAATATTATCATCTCTTCAATGCGCCGTTATTATTCCATAAAGCAAGTCGCCACCACTGTCACCGCCGCCGCTGTCGCGCCGGTCATTTCCTTTCGCATGTTAATACATTAGCCGTCGTCTCGGGGTGCAATCTTCCCGCGCGAATGAGCATCCCTCACGTAGGATAACGTGGCAATCTCGCATAAATATCCGCTGAAAGTTTATTACGTCAATAATGCATACCGAGGGAATAAAGTAGAACTGTAGAAGTAAGGGTTGAGAGAGAGAGAGAGAGAGCCCGAGCTTTCTCGCTTTACCAAGCCCGAGCTATCGAATGTATATCTCGGTATTCTTCCTCTAGCCGAGCATTTTTCTAACTAGAACTCGCATGGAGAGACGACACGATCGCAGGGGGTTCGATGAACCAGAGAGAGATGCGCTCGGCCTCCAACGACGACAGCCACAATCCGTTCATTTTACAAAATGCCATTATCGTGGGTCGGGAGCGCGCGAGTTCAGATAGCCATTGTGAGGATAACGATGCCACCTCCGGATGACGAGTGCTATTGAATCACTCCGCCAATACAGCCGCGCTATCGTACTCATAGATCTGTCCGCCTACGCACGATGCCGGGTAATACGAGTAATACAATAAATTGCAGTCGATACGACCTGGGGGATGACGATAAACCGGTGGCGTGTTCAATTAAAACCCCAAAGCGGTCCATTTACCGAGGTAAAATTCATTTTAGGTGACACTTAGGATTCATCGCGCAGTTTGCAGAATGTGTACCACTTGAATTATACGCGCTAAGAAGTGCTTCAGACTTCGCAAAGTTATACATTGTTATATTCGAATGAAAATTAACTAATATTCTTGTAATAACACAATGAACAGAAAAAGAATTTTCATTAATAATCTAAGATTACAAGTGAATTATGAATTTGCAGTAAATATTGCTGCGTTAATAAAAAAGTGACACATCTCAAAATTAACGATTTTTTAACAGAATATTTTTTAAAATTCTGAATTAGACGTTTTAATTAAGATAGTGATTATGTATAACTTTGTTTTTTTTCCATGTTGTATTTTTAATTATACACTAAAAAGAAATGTGTGTGTACTAAATTTTAATAAATATTTGTTTGATAGTAATACTAATTAAACGTATATTTGTTAACATAAGAATTATTAATTTGATTGAATTATTATTTTTTTATTGAGTAAATATTTATTTCAAGTAAATGTGTTAAATTATCTAAAAAATTATTAAAAAGATATAATAAATTTTAAGATTTAGTAAATTTTTTTCTTAGTACGGGAAAACTAGTGTTCGTTGAGCAAGAGGTAAGTTAGCATTGCGTTCCGTTTATGTATTTATGGCAAAAGGAACAATGGAAAAATTATCGTAAAGTATCTCTTTTGTAACATAAATACTTTTTCCTAGTTTCATTTAAATTAAACAAATATTACAATAAAAAAAAGAAAAATCTGAGTCAAGAGCAGGCAAATAAATCTTTCAGTATTTCATAATTTTGTATTAATATTTGTCAGCTTGAGAAAGTGAATCTAAGTGATGTATTATTAGTTACAAGAAAAATATGATTAAAATTAGAAGTATGTAGGAATGAGATATGTTGGATTAATTAAGGAAAGATCAGCTTGACTTGCTGCATCACATATGTGAACATTCAATTACAACTTAAGTTTGACAAAACACTTTATATTTAGTATATTTCTATATTAAAATAAGCTAAAATTAAAATAATTTACATTTGTTTTTCTATAACAATATTTTGCTATTTGATCATTACAAATTAACTTTAAAAAAACATACAATTTTTACTAAAAAAAAAGTACATATATGTACATAGCTACTATCTGTTTTTTATTTCTGTTACGTTTTTATTAATTTAATGTAGACTTTATCAGAGGTGCAACTGATATGTATCAATTTATCCTACCTATTGAATAAGTTAACTACAAAAAATTAGCATGTTACACTTATTATAAAGAAATTATATAGTGTATATATAGAATCATTTTTGGAATAAAAATATAGAGAAAAGTTCTCTCTATCATATTAATTATTTTCAATATTCGAACAATCTATTCTATACAATGTAATCTGAAATCTAATTTTTTATTCTTGTATCATTTTTTTATTAATAAGACGATATTTTATTAAGTATACTCTGAACTAAATTATATATCTAATTAAATAATATGAATAATATACAATTTTCATTCATAAATTTTGAAAAAATATTTCATGTGTGTGCTTATTATCGATCAAATTATTTTGAAAAAGTAAAATTCATAGACTAAATTTCATCATACCAAAATTGCGATCGACATGCAGTATTTATTTTAGACAGAATTTCGAAGTTTGTCGAAAGGAGGATGATTACGATCGTTGTTAGTCTTATCGTTATCGATGCGAAGAAGAAATTATACTTACGAGCTCTATCTCGAAGTGGTCCTGTGCACATCACCAAGTACGAGAGTTATGCGTTAGCGACCTATGAAAGGCTGAGCACGAGGAGCAGCCAAGGCCTGCTGCTTTCGGCTCTTGTCATTTGTCTTCCTCCGAGATAGAACCAAAGTTTCAAAGACCCCAAGTCGCGTCCCGAGCGAGTAGCGAGGTCGACGTCACCCTAAATTTTCGCGCTTGCAGAATTAATGGCGGCGTCAGTTTGTAAAATCTTCGTTAACGTCGCGCGGGACGATATACGTTCCGATAGTTGGAAATCGAGTAAATCGAGCCGGTCGTACGTAATGGCGAGATAGATCCTAATTCTCTTCTGTTCGTGTCGCAAAGAACGGAGAAAATCAGCGGTACCATGCTGGTTTTATTCCCGAACTTTCCGACGAAAAGATCAGCTTGATAGCTCGCCGATGTGAATCAATTTAAAGTGAGTCAAAATGACAAAAACTTTTCATCGAATAATTAAATAATGACTTTACAATCGTCTATCCTTTGTTCATAATCGTCTTTAATCCTACCATCTCTGTAAATTTAATGATTAAAACCCCCTCTCTGCTTACGTACGTTCGTCTTTCTGGATGAAATATGAATACGAAATATGCATTTGGTGCTTTTAACCATCTACTGCTGCGCTTTAGCTTGCATTATTTAATTACGTATAATCCCGAAGCTGTTTCCAGCTCGCAGAAACCATAGTTGAAACATACCGCAAAAAGTAATCGTAATAAATTATTATGTCGAATATTATTCGTACATTATAACATGTTGCCGCGTGAACTATCGATTTGCATGCGACATGAAACATAAATTCAATACGCTATCACGCGCATTGCAATAAAATAAATATTATTAATCAATAAAAGAGGATAAGGGCGTTTTACAGAAATAAAGCAAATGCTTCATATAAACATATATGTTAATCGCCGATTGCTTTCAATTAAATTTGACTGCTGCATACGGACTTCGTAAATACAACATTGTAATTATTAAGTGTCAGTGAGAGAAAGCAATCTTTGTTCAATCTTCTAATTTTTAGTAATAAGATTTTAAATGCTATATTGCAAAAAATACAACACATTTCTCTATAAATCTAAAGAATATCTTCTTTGATACACATATAATTTATTTTATAAATAAAAATAGGATACTTTGTAATGGATTTTATTGTGAAAAGCATCACAGCTATTATATTATTAAAAATAATATATCATACAATTAAGGAAATTCCTCAATATTAGTGCAAATTGATATATAACCACACATAAATTGAAGAATTTTCATTTTTTTATATTATAATATTTTTGTACAATGATATTTTTTTCTGATTTTCTAGCCCAATTTCTAAAAGTTTATTCTCAGAAAAAGTTTCGTAAATTATTTGATATGTATACGAAATCTAAAATATATTAGATTTGAAAAATAATATAATAATAGATATAATATTAAAATTAACTTTTATTGCATTTAATTTTGATAATAGAAATATTTTTCTCGATATTTTCTAGTTATTTATTACGACTTTCTTGAACATCTTCTGATAATTTTGACTAATGAGTAAAGCTAATGAAATATAATACTTAATAAATTGTGTTAAAATACACGTATGTACACACATGTTTATGAACGACGATGCATTAAACATTTGAGAAAAAGTTAAGAGTTATACACAATTAATTTAATTATAGTAAGAACGAAAAGAACAAGAATATGTACGTGATAAATATGTGATGTAGATAGAACAGAATAGCAAAATTTATAAGATGTATTTATAGGATAGCAAACTCACGCTTTTTATTTAAGTCCTTTAAAAAAAAAATAAATAAAAATTCTAAAAAAATTCTTAGATATATCATATTTCACTTGTTATAATATTATAGTATACTAATTGTTATGGATTAATTACACCAGCAATTACTGAAGTAATAATGAAACAATTATTGGAATGAAATTAAATAAATAATTATCATTAGAGTAAAATTATTGAATTAACATCGAGGTAATTATTGAAGCTGCCTCAAATCTCTATATTACAATAATCGCGCTGCAAATTTTCGACAAGGTTGACATATTCAGTGTGTCTGTAATCTTCGGTAATTTATTTATTTACTACGTAAGAAATAATTTTTTTATAGCTGTAAAAGCTTTTAATGCATTCTGGGAAGAATATATTTTTAAACACTATGCCAGCGCATTATTGAATCCGCACAGAACACTTGAACCTCCTGTGATTTCCACTGTTTCCAGGTGTCTGCCCGTGATTTCCACGTTTGCGTTTATCCACTTGAAAATAATATAATATTGCTATACGAAAAATTTACGAGAAGTAATACAAACTTGTATAAAAACAATTAATTTCGGAATAGTTAATTTCTTTCGAAATTATCAACATAGTGACTTATAAAGCATAATGTTAGCGATTTATATTAATGATAAATAAAATAATTATCTCCATGAGAGTATCAATAATGTATCCTTTGACAAATCGGGAAATTTGTCTTTTATATGCTAAAATTGATCAACGTTAAGATAATTTTTTCAAAAATTGTCAATGCTTGAGATTTTATGTCAATGGAAAAAAAGAAGGATAAAACTTCTCTTTTACACGTTATTACGTTGCGCTTACCGAAATGTGATGAACGAGCCAGCATAATTAGTCATACTGAAACTGCAACATCGATTTCCCAGGAGGAGACACGTTACGCTCATCAGGGGGAATCTCGATGGCGCAGGCGGTTCTAGAAGAGTACAAGTGCAGGGTATCCCAACCCAAGATAGATAGACGCGCAAGTATGCCGTAGTTACGCGTCAAACGCTCGAGGATTTATGTGCACGTAATAGAGTTTGGATATCCCCTCGCCGCTCATCGCATGCACTTCATTCAGTAGTAATTAAGACAATAAAGCGACCAATATATACCCTATAGTTAACCACAAGTTTGTCGTTTAAAAGTCTGCCAACCTGTTCTCAGCGTTAAACGCTGTAGAAAGATAGACACTAAATTGTTTTCATTTTAAACAAATTTTACGATGTAAATGAAATGATAAAAAGATAAAATAATCTTTAAATATAAAAAATAATCAATTAAGCAGTTTGTCATCAAACTAAAGTGTATTAAATATTTCGAATTGTCTATTAATATTCATCCAAGAAAAAATGTAGTTTACTTTTTTAAAATAAAATTTTATTTAAAAAATTATAAATAGTAATTTATGATGAATTAAATATTGTATAAATACAAATATAAATATATTAAAAAACATCTCTTTTTTTAATGTTCTGAATTTCAGTTACGTGTACATACGTGTGCATTACATGTTTATGAAACATTTTTATTATTGAAACTGCCCGATAAATATATTTAAAACACATGTATTTTTTTTTAATTTGCACTTTGATTACTTTGAAACATGCGCTTTAAATGTTTACGAATCATTTTTAATATCGAAACTCACTGATAAAATAATGTGAAATATTATCCTAAAAACAAAAATAAAAACGAACAAAATAATGGATATACATTAGTGCCAGATTTTCGAATCTCTAAAAAATCAATTTTTTTTTTCTAAAATGGTAACTAAAATTTGTGGAAACGGTTGACAAACTGATGCGGTTTCGTGCAGATTTCGGTCGTTTATCAAGTTTTCAGTGCAGGTCTAACTGCGGACACTAACTATTTTCGAAGCCCGCAGCCCAATTTACCGTTAACCCAAGGGGGCCATTACCAGCCACTCGAACTAGGAATAGTGATCAAAGTTTAATTGCACCCTTATCGTAAAGTTGTACCTGCTAACAAAGTCTACCTTACCCCCGTGAGAAGCGCTGATGACGAACTATTTACTTCATTGAAGCGTTAATATCCCCAATCTGTTAACTGACCCAATTATCATACATCTAGTAATCTTCCGTTTCAGTAATAAAATTAATAGTGTAAAAAATTTCTTTAAAAAATTTTTCATTTCTAAATGACACCCGAGCAAGAGATATTAAATATCCATATTTATAAATTTTACAAGTTCATGGTATCACATAATTATCACAATTTTAAATCTTAATTTCAAAATTGTAATCATAGAATTTAAATAAGATATGGATAGAACAAACAAGTCACGCAATGAGATAATGTAGTATCACATTAATCTTTTTATTGGTCCTGTATGATAAGTTACATACATCTTAAATGAATACTAACATAATTGTTCTCCACGAAGTAAAAATATTAAATGCGATTTCTTGATAATACTTGCAATACAATTTATACGGAAATTGCGTCCATCGTTTTGTATAATGATAGTTTTTACTATATGATCGCTAGTTTTCCAATAATATTAATCTGATAAAATTAAGATAATTTCGATTAATTTTACACACTCAAATCACAAAAATTTATCTAGAGTTATGGGCAGTATTCATTTTTTTTTCTTATATTGTATCTATATTGTATAATATATAAATTGATACATCGATTTATTTAAAAAATAATATATTTAGTCATAAACAATTGTATACATATGAAGAATAGAATCAAAGGACGCAATAGAATTTCTGAGTACATAGCACTCAAAATATTGTGCACGGAGTGTCACATAAGGAATTTAATAACTTTACAAATGTAATATATCCTTCACGATAATGATAAGTCTGTTCCTCCCATCAATGAATGGCGACGAGAATGAATTCATAAAAATACATCCGTGCCGTTATGAATCACCATACGAATGTATTATGATCATTCATATATATTTTTACCATTTATGTGTCATGCGTTCCTCTCATTTATTTAACTCGCTTCTGTTGTCTTTGGCGATAAATATCATTTATAGGTGGAGGCGGTAAATCTTCCTCTTCGCTGTCATCGCCACCTAAACGCGTCCGTCTACGTTTCGATCCGATGCTCATACCATCATTACTTTCATCGACAATCCAATGCACAGATTTTGCGAGATCAAACAACTTGGTGTCGCATCCGTTATCTGCCTCTGGCAATGGAGCTGTAAATTTATTTTAATTGTTAAAATGTATCATGTTTAAAGACAAAAATTTACAAATATGATAATAAATACCATGATCAGGTAATTGAATTCTACTGAAAACATCCATCAATAAATCAACGACAACGAATGGGCCTCTGAAACAACCAGGTGGAGGCAATATGGTGCACAATTGAGCCGCGGCCGTTGGTAACGGGAATGAACCACCTATAATACAGTAATAATAGACATGATAATATATAGTTAACTAATATTATATTCGATATAAATGAAGATGTATTCATTATATTCAATGAAACCTACCAGGAACTGGATGTTCACCAGGTAAGGGATTTACTTTGGGTTTATATGGTATCATTTGCGACAAATCGGGTCTAGGCAAAGCAGCAATCGCTTCTTCTGGATCAGGTACGCGGGGTATAACTCCAATGGAATTCCTAGCAACGCTGGAGACATCCATGTATCCTATTGATCTCAATTCCATAGCCGTACATGGATACAAATCCAAGAATTTGTATCTATCTACTAACTGAGCCGTCTCTTTTCCTTCGAATTCCTTAATCTAACAGAATAGACAAATAATAATTTAAATAATAGTCATGCATTATTTCTCATATTACAATAAGTTATGTCTGAGACAAATAGTAACCTTCTCTAATACTGCGCTTCGTCTCTTCTCGACTTTTACGATACTAGCTAGATCACCAATATTAGATTCGAATTCCAAAAAGCGATTCCATATATCTCTGTAAGAAATATTTAATTACTGTTTGCAAAACGAACAAAGGTGTAGTAAAATGATAACGTAGTAATTTTTAATATAAAAACACATACACTGATTTTTCTGGTTCTAAGCTAGAGCCAGAAGATAATACCCTCTCGAATAGGACTCTTGTATTATTATCCTCTGCAATAATATGCAATATCATTTAGAACAGCACTTATAAAAAAAATTATATAATTTTCCTGGATTCTTACCATTTAAATGTGATAAGTAATCTATATAACAAAGAATATAATCAGGATTATCTCCAAATTTTTTTAATCCTAGTTCAAATATACGAAATGCTATAGTTTTATCTTTAGTGCAATAATATTCCATTAATGCAGCAGCAACATAAACGTGGTGTTTACATCTTATATCCTCTCGTGCTCGTTTGAATACTGTCCTTGCAGATTTTATACCTTCGGCTCTTCTTGCAAATTTCATGTATTGCACATATGCCTGCACGATAAAAAAATTAATATGTTATCAACATAATTATTTAATGCACAAATATATATATATATATATATATATATATATATATATATATATACATATATACTGACCAAGGTAGGATCTATGTCAGGTATATCAAGAAATTTTTGATATATTTGATGCACTTTCTCGTACTTCACTCTACCCTCTTCAAAGTCTGCATGCGCGAAATATAGTAACATATTTTTTGATAATAATGTATTTGTTGCTCTCTCAAACATAGTAGCAGCCTCATCGCTGAGATTCTTGGCTGCATTTACGTCACCCTTCTCCGTCAATATCTTAGAACTCAATTCTAAGAAATGCGCCGCTTGATGCCATACCGCAGGATGATGACCCAAACATAAGAGGCATTGCTCGATTGCGAACATAACTCTCCGAGCGACCAGCGATGTATCTTCTGTTCTTAGAGGATTACTACGTTCCCATGCAATATATTTCTTCCATAATTCGACCTTGATAAAATGCATTAAATGTAATATACATGTGTATTGAATATATTGCAATCGATATTGAAAATTGGTTTTTAGACGTAATAAGTATAGACTGCGGTATTCCCCTATAAAGTTGTCACTGATTTAGAAAGAAGAGATAGCTTAATAAGTATATATATATATATATATCACGCATACATGTATATATGCAACTCTAAAATAACTGGTTGAAGAGAGATGCTGATGTGATTCAATGTATAGCATTCTAGTCATTCTAGGAGCACAAATGCTAAGATTAGGAATGGCGCAGTATAACTATTTACTTATTATGCTACAACTATTACATCTGCAGTTTTAATAATAAAAGAGAAAATATATGCTGAAAATATACTGAACAAGATCAGAGTACCTGTTTAACTTCTTCGGGATGACCAGTTGGAGGGATGCTGGGTGCACTCCGATTCAAACCTCTCGTAACCGCTTCCAGTTCTTTAGCGACGCGTCTTGCATTCATGTAGTCCCTAGATCTTTCGATAGCCATTTTCTCTGCAATTATTGGATTAATATTTTGCTCAAATGACATGTAATCCTTCCATAATTGCTCCATGTTTATCATGGGATTAATAACACCTCGTTGATAAACCTATGATTTAATATACGTTGACAATTACTTTTATTCTTAAATTGTTAAATTATTTCTTTTCTTGTAGTAAAATATAAAATATTTGAAAGTATTATAACATATTACCTTTCGTACAGCACTAATTTTCTGATTTTCTGCATATGATCCGACCGCTTCAACGCTCTTCAAAAACATGACATAATCATTCCAAATACTATAAGAATGTATGTCCATGCCAATTTTATCCAATGCGAAATCATATGCCTGTGCCATTTTCTCCCTAAAAAAATGTCACAATTAATTTTTTTCACCCTAAAAATAAGTAATTTCCTTTAAACTTTGTATAATTAATTTAATTAATATCAACCAATACAAAAAATAAACAATGCTTACATTTGCATCCGGATTATATACAAGGTATTTCATAACATATAATAGGAATAACTTCAAAAATTATATACAAGGTATTTCATAATATATAATAGGAATAACTTCAAAAATAAATTTAGAACACAAAAATAACACAAAAGAATTCTTATAAATATTTGTTCCATCTGACTTTGGCACATATTTCGGAATTAGTCAGAATAGATTCCGATCCGAATTATTCCGTTTTACTTAGAAAATATAACAAAAATCTAGAAAATAATTAAATAAATAATTCTGATCGGAATCTATTCCACATACTAATTCCATACTAATTCCTTTGTTTCTGAATTATAGATGCTTTTCATGTTTCACTAATTCTCGTTACAAACTGTTGCATATCGTATTCATATAGAAAGTAATGTTTAATAATAGTCATAAGACGCAAAACTGTATGAAGACATGCGAAGACGCTACCCTAACTCATTGTCAGTTTGAAACGAAAATCAATGAAACCCGAATACGTCTGTAACTCGGAAACAAGGTTAATTAGAATAAATGTTTATACGAAATTTTTGTGTTACTTTTGAATTCATTTCTAAAATTATGCCTACATGTTATAAAATATCTTGTATTTTAAAATAAAATACTTCTGTGTACTTACTTATATGTAGTTAGACTTGCTTTCGTTTCTTTGACATAAGAAAGATATAGTTTCCACAATTCAATATTTAATATTTTCATGAGGCACCTTTGGAAAAGCTGTTAGACAAAAGAGACATTTTAGAAATGTATCCGTAGTACTAGACACCGTAAATATAAGACTTCATACACACATACACAGACTTGTCCCACAGGAAGATATATACGTATATATATCCACCAAGTTACTTACCCATAAAGGCAAGTTTTATTTATACACATAATTAAACATTTTTAATACAAAACACGGGATAAATTGTACATTTATATCATAGGAAATAATAGACAAATTTATTAAGAAAATATTTAATAGAATACAGTCATTAATAATAATAATGTTTATTATATGTAAAAATGGGATAAATAATAATGCACCAATGCACCAATCGAGAATAGTTTATTGCATAAAGATATGATTTATTAGCAATAATGAGAAACATTAATGTTTCGTATATAAAAAATATATATATATATATTGTTTAATATAACATAAAAATGCCCCACACAAAATGAAAAATTTATTTATTTTCTGCAAGTGGGGCTAATTAGAGTAAAACGAACCTATGTGGGATCCAGAAATGAATGATCCCAAGACATATAAAAAAATGAAGACAATGTGAAGCAAAATAGAGTGACTAGAATGCCCTAATATTAAAATTCTTTGAATTATGACAAATGAAGAAAAATAATTATAGATATCGATAACGACTTAATTAAATATTTTATCGCTTTATGCTACTTCTAAAGGTTATCGCAACATTTGAGCTTCTATATATATACATATGTATATAATATATAGTGTAAGTCTTGAATCTTATTTATTATACATGCCATCCAGTTTGCAATAATATTTATATACAGTTGATTTAGTACCGATAAACCGATTTTAACACATCTTAAAGCACAAATAAAAGTATATTGCAGGAAGGAATAAGGCTATTACATTCAGAAAGTTATCTTCTTTGGATATTACAATTGCTATTATTTTTTTTCAAATAAACTTTACAATAAATAATATAAATAATAGCCAAAGAAAACAACCTCCCAAATATATAAAAAGATCAATTATTAATCAATGAAATAATTGGTTTGTGGTGAAATAGTCTTTTTATTCACCTCATATAATTTGCAAAATGTTTAAAATCACATTATATGATAATATTCGAACACTGCATGTTAGTAATATCCTAAGATTCTAACCCGTTTTATTACAGCAACGAAACAAAATAGAAACAGCCATTCTGTAAAAATAGCGTTCATGATAAGAGAGTTAACTTTACAACGAAAAGACGCGCCTATTAGATTAAGTAGAGATTAATAAGTCAATTAATATAAAAGAGAAAATTATGTAAAATATCATTTTATATATTTACATTGGATACAATTTCAGCAATTTTATAATTGTAATGAAATAAAATAAATTTTGTTATAAGATTACTTTAATTTATCAACCAATTTATATATTTATGTACCAATGCTTAATTTATTTATCTACACAAACTGAATTTTCTGTATGTGTCACTATAATTCTTTTTGGGAAGAGCAAAAATTTAATATTAATAATATATAAATATAAATTCTTTATACTAAACATACAAATTCATAGAATTAATATTAACATACCTTTTCCACTTTTTCAAAGTTCCGCATTTTCATCTAGAAAAACAAACAAGACAACAAATTAAAATCTTATTACAAATGATTCTTTTTAAAATAAAACAGTATACAAAATTTTTTGCTATATTACAAAGTTAAATGATTTATTGAAATAATTTCTATAGTTACAGTATAATTTAGTAAAAATTGATATAATCAATTACCTCTTGTTCTATGTAAATTTTCCAATAACGTCCAGCCGATGGGAATACTGTAACAAGTTTCTCAAATACTGGTCGTACTTCTATGATTGGTCTGATCTGTGCTTCC
The DNA here is from genome assembly GCF_000204515.1 of Acromyrmex echinatior. Next base: position 8,133 of record NW_011627473.1, on the reverse strand, counting down.
CTTATAAGTATGCTCCATGCTTCTAAGTCGTATGGCGATTCGTCAACAGTCTTTTGAGCACGTTGTAACTTTTCATTTCCCCAGTCCTGCAAAACAAATTTCAATAGAGATATACCTTCAAAAATTCAAACACAAATTTATATATATATAAATATTTATTTAAATAAATATATAAAACATGACAAAATCTTTATGTAAAGAAGACAAGAATTATATATATTACTCCTGTCTATAGTAATAGAATAAATATAAATATTAATAGACAGATAGTATTTTAAAGTGATATATCACATTATAAAATAAGATATAACAGAAACACATTTACAATAGAGATAATAGAAAATTTTATAGCCGTTTAAGTATCTATTATAAGACATCTATTCCTTTTAATTTCACAAATCTAGAATCAAAGTAATCTTATGTCTATTGGTCTGTTTTCTGTTCCTGCACTAGATTGCACTAGAACTCTTTTTCTTGCTTTCGACAAATATCAAACATATACCTTTCTCACTTAAGTTTCAAAAGTGTACACTGGTTTAGCCACAAAAAACAGATCTCTTATCTTATGAATTAGAAAAAATTAAAATTGGAAGCAATCGTAAATAAAATAATGGATCTTTATAAAACATAAAGAGATAATTTATAATACTACAAATAGAGTATGTTTATAATAGTAATATAAAATTTCGTAGCTAAGTATAGATATCTTTTTAATTGCTTAGTTTAAGAATCAAAGGAATCTTATGTCTATTATTTCCCAAATCAAAAGAAATTAATTGAACACAATTAAAAACGATCCATACGAATAAAATAGTAAACCTTTTTTATGCAACGACATAAAAAGAAATAATTTATATAATATCATAAATAAATTATATTTATAACAATGTTATAAAATTGTGCAGGTATGTCTAAGTTGATCCATTTTTAATTTCATAAGTTTAAAATTGAGGGAACCTTATATTCATTATTTCTCGAATTAGAAGAAATTAATTACAGAAAATTGAAAACGATTGATAAAATAATGAACCTTTTACATCGCATAATTATTGCAAATAGATCTCACGAACGTAGAGGTTATGGCAGATTAAGACGGATCGGGAAATTAAGAATACTTACGAATTCTGTTTTGTTTTCCGTCATTTTATTTTCTGGCCGTGACCGGCGCGTAAGACGCGTAAGTTTTGTGGGATATCCGGCCGCGAAAGATACAAGGAATCACGTTTCTGATCGAACGAATTACTACGAAAAAAGCAAATACCAGCTGCTGAATGAAGAATAGAGCGAATGGAGACATGAATTCAAGTAAGAATGGAGTACGTATATGCGTACGTCGACTCGTCGATATTCGATGTGTATCGATATATCGTGCGATGTAGCGATATATCTCGAATCGTAATGACGACTAGATAGTAAATGGGCGGGAGAGTTTACATACGCACGAAGAGAAATTCAAAGGAAATAGAAGTAATTGTAGTTACCTTTAACATCGTTACTGTTACAAGTTATTTTTTTTGTAACGATTTGATAACGACGTTACTTTTTTTCTTTCAATAACTGTAACGGTAATTAGATTTTTTATTATAATTAATTTTATTTAGTTTCTGAGATATAAACCGAAAGTTTATTTGACATAAGAATTCTAGATAAGTTTATATTAGGCCATGTTCGTATATTACTGCCAGTTGATTGTCAGTACTGAAAATTTATAATTCCATATATATATAATGATAACTGGCAGTAATATACGACTTTATTTTGGAAATTCCAGTTTCACTTATTGAACAAACACTCTTGGTAGAGTCTTCTTCTATAATGTCTTTTTATGTTTTTAAATATTTTCGTTATAAAATTACGACCTGTGCTATCATTATTTATCATTTTATTGTGTCTGAACGCGTGAAATGTCAGCTCTGTAATTAGAGAGTGACTTTAGTCGTTATTAATTCAAAAAGTAATTATAACCTCGATATTTTTGTTGTTTAGGATTTTTGAGTCAAAAATATCTCAGAAACACACTTTTAAAAAGCGATTCGGTATAGTTACAGGAAATTCTGAATAAAAATATATTAGGAGTATAAATAAAATTAACTACCACGTTTTATGTTTATATTACTATATTGTATTATAATTACAACAATAAAATTTTACATATCTTTACTTTACAAAAAGCATCATATCCATAAGGAGAACAAGAAAATCAAAATAATGTCAATTTGATGTTATATTGATCAAATTTATGTCATTTTTTTTATAACAATTTCGAATATGACATTAAATTGATAGTATTTTGATTTTCTTGTTCTCCTTGGGATCTTATGCATAACTTCAATCTATAGGAATAGTTTATCAAAATTATCATCTTTAACTCAAGTCGACACGTGTCGTCAAAAGTAAAAAGCATCCATTAAACATATTTGTGTTTATAAAAACATAATATTGCAAGGCAAACTATTTACGTTTATAATCGCTTATGTCTTGTAATGATACGTACATATAAATAAAAATTCTACAAGGAAGGAAGTAATCTAATCTAGATTATCTGTATGTTTATTTTGTCACGCAGTACTTTTGTTGTTTATATGCACTTACTTTATCCTCCAATATAATAAGTACCTTATAGTGCAATTCTCATAAAGTTTCCATCTGCAAAAACTATTTCTGAAATTGTTATAAAAAGTATTAAAACACATTGTATCTCGTGCGGCAAAAGTTAATTTAAATTATTAGTCGACAATTCGAAAACTATGACGAAAACGCTATAGACAACGATGACACCATTATTGATCATTGGCTCGTTCTGTAGTTTGGGCTTGTTCGAATATCTTTTTGGACAACCTAGGCCATATCTTTCTTACTTGTATGCCTTCGTTATATGGAGCTTTTTTACGTTTTCTGTTGACTATCCATATCCAATTTACCTCAATGATTGGGGTTCTATAGCAGAGTGGAAGGTAAACATAATATTTATCAGCGTGATTTCGTCGATACTTGTTAGCTGGTTTCATTTTAAGGTAAGAGTTTTAAAATATAATCCCTAATATTATTTGATTTTTTAAAAATTCCTTAACTTTTTTGTATTAATGACAGTCTCTTATCATAAGATAGACATATAATATGAGATAGTGGCCTTTCTGCTAAACTAATAAATGCTATCTGTTAGTTGCACCTGAATTTATTATTCTAGAGTTAAGAACTATTCAATGGAAAATTTATTATCAGAATGTGGCTATAGTCATTGTAAAAAAAAGATTTTAGAATTTAGATTTCTTTAGTTTTATTGAAATGAGTCTTTAAACTTTGTTTGTTATTTAATAAGGAAATATTTAGCAATAAATTGTGAATGTAGTGATAGAGTAAGATCGTATTAATAGAAAAATACAGGATATATTGAATTTATTACAAAAGTTAAATTTGATAATCATAAAATCATAAGACGCGCTACTCGTAATATGAGATACTCGTGATACTCGCAAACAGGGATTCGGACCGGACCGAAACCGAAACTGATAACCAGACTGTAACTGTTATTTTTATCAGATCGAAATCGATAACCGGACCTAAATATTGTACAGGCTAATGGACTAATATAATAATCGAAAATGTTTTTCGATTCAGTTTCAGTCCAATTTTCGGTTCGGGTTTTTTAACTTTTTCGGTTCGATCGTTGAGTCGACGATTGTGTAACATAGCGACTTACACTAGGAGTCTTAAAGAGCAATATTACAAGATATTACAAGATGGAGTGTTACTTTCTTATTTCCTTGCTTGATTATGATAATTTGCCTAAGATTTAATGTTATTTTATAGAAAATTATCAACAAGCTGTAACCAGTTGAAATGTTGTAAATTGTTGACGATGATATAGAAGACAAAAGTGCAGCAAAGAAAAGAAAGAAATGATTATAGTTTTTACACATTTCCTGTTCCAGATTACTTATATTAATTTCTACTAAAAATTTATTAAAACGAATTATTAAATATACCCGGCTGTAAGGCTAAAGTTGATGTGTGTACTAGGACAGAAACAGAGGTAGAAGCCGTCATTGCTAAGGGCAACCACATAGAAAAGGGGACTCGGGTCTTTTTAGTAATCGCTAATATTATTAAAATCCTTCCATACTAAATATAACCAAATCTCATCTGCCAATTATCATTATTCTTATTGATATCGAAATTCTAACATTTCTGATCCGATTACATAATATCATATCATTATCATAGAATTATAAGATATATAATTAATAAGAAACTAACCCTAAACCATCCTACTAAAATTCTGATTATATTAGGACTAACAATTATTAAAATTATTGATAAAATAAATAACAGTAATAAATAATTAATTAACGATTTCTATATAAACTATTCTATATAATATAATTATTGAAGAAATTAATATAATAAGTCTAATAAATAACAAAGAAATTCAGTTAAACAATATAATAAACTACATTTATCGTATTAAACTCAAAAACTATTCACTGTAAAATAATTATTAAATCTAAATAATAAAATCTTATCCTCATTACACTTAATATTTCTTTTAAGAATGTCCTTTCAACAAACATGAATTTTTATACCTATGCAATTTATGCTTATTGTATTACCTTTTTCTACAATAGATAATCATACACCCGTAACTGTAACAAAAAAAAAACTGAAATCTAAACGGTTATAATTACCATTATTGGACTTTTCCAATCCTGAACCAAAAAAGACTCTGAAAAAGATTTTAAAAAGACCGAAATTGTTATCGGAAAAAGAACCAGAAACTGGAATCAAAACCGAAAATTGGATACAGCCTTTGATCGTGACTATAACCGAACCGAAATTTTATTTCAGTCCAAGTCCCTGCTTGGAAAGGTACTTTTAATATGAAATAAATTATACCAGAATGAAAATTATTGCTGAAGTATGAATGTTATTGTACAGCCGGTCACAGAAAGGTTGCAACACTTTTTTTCGATAGATTTCGGAATGCAGCCTACTCATCAAGCGATTGGTTCTTATTTATAGATCCAGGAATAAGAACCAATCGCTCGATGAGCAAGCTGCATTCCGAAAACCATCGAAGATAAAGTGTTGTATCTTTCTGTGATCAGCTGTACAATAATAAAAAGAATAAATATGCGAAATAAACATAGCCTGTTTCTGTTTGGTCCCAATTACATGAAGACCAGTTCTGGATACAATGCATCGCATGCCCATTTTGCCCACACAGGCTGTGCTTGTTTGTATTTTAAAAACATTAAATAAAGTTTTTTGATCGCAATACTGATATATTTTGCGCTTTATTATCGATTTCTTGGGGTATCTTATATTATAAGCACAATTGTTTGATTTTGCGATTTGTTCACTATTTATATTGCTTATTTTTTCCAGATTTCAGAAAAAATAATATATGAATCAAATTTTATATAACAGTATCTTAAAACTTACTAAATTTTCTTCAAAATGATCTATTATTCTTTTAAATTCTGCCTATAGACTTAGCATTTATCCAAAATGAATTCGGTATATCATAATAGAACTTTCCTCTAATTATTTCTTTTATTGATAGCATTAAGGAGACTTGATCTCACAATTATAGACAAATACAAATTTATAATAGGTTTTGAACAGATCATTTTTAATATTTATATTATTATTTATTGTAGACGAAATGTATTTGTTAAAATTAATATTTGTATTTATATTATTTTTCTAAAATTAGTTTTTAACATAATTTTCTTATGTTTTAAATAATCAAATTTTAATGCACGTTTATTTATCATATTTTCCATATTGCAATACACATTGCAATACAAATTTTTATTCAATATAAAATTATAATATAGTTATTTCTTTTTACATCGCGTAATTGATCGTTCTAATTTATTAAAGGAATTAAAAATGAACTTGCATAAACTTTCCATAGTAGATGATACGTTGGAAGCACTCGGTGCGTTAAGGGAATACCAACGACTGCGTAATTGGATAATTCGAATAATAATCGGATGGATTGGGTATATTTTTTCTGACTTAGCTATAACTACGTATTGGCATTTTTTTTATTGGCATGACGTAAAAATCGTTGATATTTATATATTATTCGTTGAAAATTATCCGGGATATGTAATTATCTTAAGTGTTCTGATTTCTGGAATTATTTTTGGGTTAGTACATGTGAACATTTACTTTGATAATTTTAAGATAATTTTTGTTGAGTGTGTGTCAAAATATTTAGTCTGAAATACTTAAAGATCTTTTAAAATTGTTTAAATATAAATTTAATAATTTTAAATACATTTATCAGTATTAGCATTGCTATTCTAAAGAATACATTATAAGCTATACTTAATGTAAAAAATAATAAAAGTTTATTTTGTCATATATGGCAATAAGTATACGTAAAATATTATAATACGTAAAAAAACAAATAACAAAATTCGAATTTAGTCTGACTTTGATTATTTATTAACTCAATTAAAATATGCGCACATAATGTATATATGTATTAATTTTAATAAAAGATATTACTATAAAATTTCTTTCATCCAATTCAGATATACAAGCTTCAAATTTTATCAAGTTAATGATCGTTTACATGTACTTTATTTTGATCTTTCCGAAAATAATACCGATTATAGAAGACGAAGCAGATCTATTTTAATGCCTCGATGGACAATAGAAGCTAAGGATACCAAACAATATATATGGATTCTAATGTAAATTTTTAAATGAACTTCCCATCACTTGTAAAACGCTACGAATTAATTCCAACACCTAATATATATGTATACTCCATTTTAACTTTTACATCGTAATATCCTGAAAAGTATTAAAAATATTGTAAAAAATGTTTTTGAAATTTTTTTATATCTTTACCTTAATATTTTTATGTGCAGAATGATTAGAGAAATCATTTTATAAAAAATCGTATAATTTTGATAAGAAATATAATTCCATTTTAAAAAGCAAAATTGATATTCATATCTTTTATGTACTTCTACTTAGAAAAAAAATAATGTGACTAAAATAGACTTCTCGAAAAAGTCCTACTTTCATCCGAAATAATTTTCCTATGTCTTTTATATTTTTCGAAATGTTTTGAAGCGAAAGTTAAAATGGAATATGCTATACAAGGTGATCCACTTAAATCGAACATCTTAAATATTTCGCTTATTTTTGATGGTACAAAAAAATGTTTCAAACGAAAGTGGAACGGTTTTGAGGGGGACGCATTTTGGTCATATTTTTTTTTCTAGATGAAGGCGTCAAAAAGATATGAAGGTCACCTTTACTTTTTTAAATGGAGTTGTATAATTTTTTTACATAGTATGATATAAGTAGGAATACTAGGCGGATTCTAAGCCATGGGGCTAGAGGGGAATGCGGAGTGCGGGGAAGTACTTGTAGGCGCGGGGAATACCTAACGCGGGGGAAAGAGGGGGAAAGGTCTAATCTCCTACACAATAGGGCTCCTACACAATAGGGCTCCTTTTTTTTGTTATCAAAATTAGACCATGTTTTTCTTTAAAAATGCATTGATAATAAAGGTTTGAATTTGACCATGATATATTTTTCTTTTCTTTAAAAATGTATCGATAATAAAGGCTTGCATGTTAGAGAAAGATAGAGCGCGCGTGCTACGAGTGAAGAAAGGATGGAAGAATTAATAGAGTACGAGTTTCTTTTGTATGATACAGTTTTTTCAATTTTTATGGTTTTTCCTGGCGCGTCGAGGCAAAGGATGGGAAGTAAAAGACAATACACATGAAATAAGGTGAACAAGAAAATGTTTTATTTACATCTTATTACATCGATTTTCGTACTTATTAAAAACTAAAGCTAACAGTTCACAATCAATGAGCTGCTGTCCATTGAAAATGTCGCAATCACATATAATGTTCTCAGATGCGATGTTGGAGAATCGCGTATACTTGGTATCTACCGTATCGATGAGTCGAGCTAATCGTTCGAATGTTACATCGACACACCCGTTAAAGTCAAACATACGGCGTAGCGTCATTTCGGTCATCATAATGCGTACCGATGAAGAATCGAGACCTACGACCATAGCATAGTTCAGCATGAAAACACTGATGACTAGCGGTCCAACGCTTATAAAATTATCCTTGTATTCATTTC
>NW_011627472.1:1820-14939 GCF_000204515.1 Acromyrmex echinatior | reverse complement strand
CGGAGAAAAACATCTCAATAACAACATTGCGACGTAACAAATGTCAGATCATTTTGAGACACTCTTTAAATAGTGGTAACACATATGATGTGATAAATAATAACACACAATGTCACGACAAATTTCCATCTGTGTAAAGGATGTACTTGAGATTCATAATTTTTTGCTGTAAAACAAGTAACGATTCTATTCTCATACATTTCGATTAAAAGATATTAATGATAGGTTAATTTGTTAAATTAGAATCTGGAAATTCTTGTTCTACATATTTCAATTATGATATGATAATTGGCGGTATAACATTATTGTACGAGGCACCTTCACATGACGAAAGAACATGTTTATATATAATTATATCATACGACGGTTGAATTTAATGTCAGCTATATGTAATTCTGCGTTTTAAGAATATTGTGAATTTAATGAAAATGGTCAGATTGTGACCGAAATGTTTAATGTTTTATTAATGTAATGATAATTAAATATCACAAATAATATCTTGTGCGGTGATTTTTTTATGCTCTTCTTTTCATACGTTTTTGATTAAAAACACATTTTTAAAAAATAATGTTTTAAACATTTGTTTTAAATTGTTTAAAAAAAAGCATGTTTAATTTAATCTGATGTTTAAAACATGTTTTAAACATCATTTGTTAAAAAAAAAAGTTTTAAACAAAACAAACCTGGAGAGAAGCCGACGCGCAGTTGAGTGGAAAAGATTGGTCCGCTCAGCGATTCGCGCATATTTGATTTCGTATTAAAATTTGTTAAATTTATATTTTCTCAGCAATAAATTGACTTGGAAACCTGATTTTTTTAAAATCTGGAGTAGCTCGACAAGATATAAACAAATAACTTAACCAAATATTTCGCAAAGTAATTATGAAATTTTTAGTTTTTTGTTTCTTGAATTTTTATTTTTTCGGTTTATTATTAAAAAATTACGTTTAAGTATGGAGTGCATGTCTGATTAACAAATTTAAGTCACATTAGCTATGTTTCTTTATTTACCATGCTAAAAAGTGTCCAATAAAATAATAATAATAAATAATAAGAAATAATAAATAAAAAAAATGTTAGTTTAACTGTTGAATATAGTTGCAAAATATTTTTCATGTAACACTAATTTACTTTTATATTTGCGAAAGTTAGTGTTATATCTTTAACAGTTATGTCAAATGTGATTTTTCAATAATAAACCGAAAAAATAAAAATTCAAAAAAGAAAAAATTTTCTAAACCAAAAATTTCATGGTTACAATTCAAGATTTTTTTAATAGCAAATTCAATTCTTCCTTGACAAATTGGTGCCAGACGGAATGCTTAATCTTAAAAACTAGAGCTACAGTGATTTTTTGAAAAAAAAAATTGTTATCTCGGCTCCTAATAATGGGAACGTAATCTTTTTTTTTTAAATATATCTTAAATAAAAGGTTATAATTTTAAAAATTAGAAAAGAACATAAAAAACCACAGCAGGTTGTCGGTTGTGATAATCAAACTTACATCAATGAAAAATTTTTTTAAGAGTTTATCAATACAACATATCAATCAATAAACAATTAAATTTCGGCCACAATCTGGCTATCTTCAGTAATTAAAAATCTTCTTAAGACGCAAATTTACATTTAGATGAGTTAAATACAACAGTCGGTTGTTAAAATAAAATAAAAGTGTTTTTATTTGTGTGAAGATGCATCGTACGGTAATCTTACAACGCCAGTTTTCATATCCGGACAATGTAGAACAAGAATTTCCAGATTCTAATCAGAACAAAATTGTATATCGTTAATCTCTTATACTCGAAACATAAAGCGTAGACGCGCATAAAGAGAGCGTTGATGAATTTCTGGAATTGTTCAACACATATCACGAAAGACTAAAATTTACTGTTGATTATGATAACGAAAATGGTATAAATTTCTTAGACGTTAAATTAATGAAACAAGAAGGAAAAATAATCTTTGATATCTATAAAAAACCTACTAATTCGGGAAGATATTTAAACTTTTTTTCAAATCATCCATTAATAAAAGAGGTGTTATCATCGGTCAACTTGATAGAATTATATTTTTGTCTCATCCTAAATTCCATGAAAAAAAACATTGTTGAACTAATTAATGTATTCTTGTGTAACGGTTATCCGTTGAAATTTTTCTCCACCATAAACAACAGAATTAAAACATTAGCGAATAAAATTAACTTGGAAGAGAAACGTGTTGAGGAGGGATCGCGACGCAGGGAATGCTTGAACTGTTCCTTGTCGAATCAAGCACGCGGAAGATGAACGTGCCGGTGGTAGAAGCGCCATCTGTGGTCGGCGATAGCGTATCGTTAAAGCGATTTCCCAATAAAACATGTAGAAAACAATTCGAATTTTATTTCAAAAAAATTTTTCACGATACCATATCTTGGTGGTGTATCTGAAAAGTTCAAGAACACAACTTTCACATATTCATGGGTTTAATATAGCCTATAAACCTATGAATACAATGAATAAGTTTATTAAGACGGGAAAAGATTCTCTTTCCAAGTATGAAAAAAGTGGATTAGTCTACAAAATAAACTGTTAAAACTGCGGATCATCATACGTGGGCTAAACAAAACGAAAGTTAAAAACTCGGATAAGGGAACATAAAGCGGATGTAAGAAAACCGTCTTCTGAGATCTCTGTTGTTTCGCGTCATCGTCTTAGCGGGATGCATGACTTAGATTGGGAGAATATAGAAATTTTAGACACAGAACAATCTTTGATTAAAAGAAGAATTTCGGAAATGATACATATAAAAAAACAAACAAGAGGTATCAATAAGCAAAGTGACACGGAAGGTTTGCCTGATATTTATCTTCCTTTTCTTAGGTAGGTTCTCCTTTTCTTTCAATAATTGTTCTGGAACTTTCGAGAGTTTTGACTCGGTATATAAATAGTGGTAAAATACATGTTATGACTAGTAACAACACACAATGTCACGACTAAATTTTAAGTGTGCAAAAGTGATATTTGAGATCCACCGCTTAGTTTTTTAGCTGTAAAACAGGTAACGCGTCTACGCTTTATGTTTCGAGTATAAGAGATTAACGATATACAATTTTGTTCTGATTAGAATCTGGAAATTCTTGTTCTACATTGTCCGGATATGAAAACTGGCGTTGTAAGATTACCGTACGATGCATCTTCATACAAATAAGAACACTTTTATTTTATTTTAACAACCGACTGTTGTATTTAACTCAACTAAATGTAAATTTGCGTCTTAAGAAGATTTTTAATTACTGAAGATGACCAGATTGTGGCCGAAACGTTTAATTGTTTATTGATTGATATGTTTTATTGATAAACGCTTAAAAAATTTTTCATTGATGTACATAAGTTTGATTATCACAACCGACAACCTAAGCTGTGGTTTTTTATGTTCTTAGTTTTCTAATTTTTTTTTTAAATTCGTAGAAAAATGTCAGCTTTTGAATGCTTCACATGGCTATTTGATATGATACATATTAACGAGATTATTTCCATTTTTTTATATGGAAATAGATACCCACTTTTTAAAATCGTTTTATAACAGTATAACTGCAAAAAAAATCGTTTTATTAAGCGTACGTGATAGTGTAACTCTTGAAGAAGCAAAATCCCTGTAAATTGCTATGCGACTGCTCAAAGATGAAGAAATTAAGTTTTCCGCATACAGGTTTTTAGTGAACAAATAGCTTTTTAAAAATTAATGAACATTTTCGAGCTTGTTCGAGGCTAGATTTGTTCGTCATTACGAGGGCTACATTTTACGAGAATTTGCGTTTAAATCTCAATGAACAGAGCGAGTGAAAAAAAGGCCTTTTTCGGTATTTTTAAATTTTTTTCTACTGAACTAATAGATCGATTTTAATGTTCCACGTTTTATTTTGTAGTTATTTCGAATACCTACATTTTTTATACCGAATTTTTTTCCATACAATCAATATCTATCGTTTTATAAGCGAAAAATCTGCTTTTTGCAACTATTCAATATTTTTCGCATGTTTTCTTCACGAATCTCGAGTCTCAAACAGGATCATGTTTTAATTAAAAATTAAAGCGGATTTATCTGACACTTATTTATCTAACTTGCAGGCAGTTACATAATAGCTAAATTTTCGAAATAATTATGCGCCTTGCATATATTAATCGATAATTTAATTCATGATTTTATATTTTTTCAAAAAAATATAAATTACAATTAATATTGTACAAGTACGATCATATATGATAGAATTCGCTTGTAATTGCCATCAAATTAATAATAGATATAAAACTGACTTGTTAAATATCTTATTACAATACGTATCTCTTTGCAAAAATTAGATTTTATCAGAATTGCATTTGAATAACGACTCGCACAAAAATAATAGAGTAAGAAACTATAAAGATCTTCCATAAGACGATTGCAATTAAGATCGTAAATCGAAAATTGATTATGTTATAAGTATATTAGATATTAGCACATGACTTGCAAAAAAGTAATACCTCATATATTTTTTATATTATACATTCATATAAGTATCAATATTAATTATAAATCTTGATGCATATATGTGACAACAGATGTGTCTACAGAGCAATACATCATAGATTTAATGATTAAATCATGAAAGTCAATTTAAAACTTTCGCGATAGATCTTCACAATACATACTCTGTAGAATTTATACATTTGTGTTCAAAAAGAATGTATCTTCCAAAAAATATATACTATATATGAATTTAAAAAATTTAAATAATTCGCGAGTGTAAACGATATCATTTCTACAAAAATCAGCACAACAGAAGATATGTATAAAAAACAGAAAGATAAAGGGCTACGAGCCTAAAACAATCGTTAAAAAATAAAAATTTTTAAACCGTTAATAAATAAAACATGTCATTTAGTTAAAATATTAACTTTAATTTGCCGGTAACAAACAAAACAAAACAAACGTTTCAATACCTGTTGGATTGTTTACATTGATTGTTATCAATGTAAACAAAAATGGTGGAAATATTACATAGTTAAGAACATACAAAAATCAAAGTTCGCTCTCGATCGCATCATTGATAATCAAACTCGCTCAATTTAGAATAAATGTTACAGGAATGTTGTAATCGAAAACCATGTATTCCTCTTGATTGTGTATATAGATTATAGATAAACATAACTTGTTTCTGTTAAAAACTACAAATGTAATACAAAATTATAATCGGAATAAGTAATCAAATCTAATAAGAAAAATACAAGCTAAGAAGCAAGGAATACAAATAAAAATAAAAAAGTAATCTAATATTATGCGAAATGTACATTAAAGTCATTAAAATGAATTGCAATTGTATGATGAACAGTCATAAATTATATATATTTAATTTAGTAACAGCTAAATCAAATGAGAATAAATATTACTTTTATTGAGTGTCAATATAATATAAACGTCGTCCATTGTTAGGCAATGCGATAAGATAGAAATTATAATCATTACTCTAAGATACTCAGAGAGACAATATATTAAAACATATTCCACATATCAAGACAAGAAGATTGAAGTGGAACTAGAAAGAAAGAGGAATATAAAAGGGAGAAAATAAAGTAGAGGGAAGAGAAAGTGCGGGAATGTAAAAAGAGGAAGAATGTTGTTAAGAAGAAGAAAGAGATTGAATAATCTGTGAGTAAGTTTCCGATTAGTAAGTAACGATTCAGTATCATTCTTTTTATTAAGACCTTGTTTCTGTCTTTTGATGTGAATTATTTCAGATACTAATTTTTTATTAACGAATATTCGCAAACCAAATTTTCACTTCCATTTAAAATTATGGTCGAAATTGATATGATGATCAATTATAACAGTAGGAGAAGTAGTATTCTTTTTAATATCAGAGATATGTTCGTGTAATCTCGTACTTAATTTTCTTTTTGTCTGACCAACATAGCTCGCCTCACAATCATCACAGGGAATCTTATAGACCACGGTCTGGTTAGATAGAAAATCTAAGGTAGTATACAAGAAGAGCAAAGAGCCAATAACGTATAAAAAGAATTTTAATTTAAGCAAAATTAATACAAAACAAATATAATAAACAAACGTTTCAACTCCAATCATTTTCAACGTGATCTTAAAATATATAAACATCGTTCTAAATTAAAAATATGTACATGATCTTACAATATTATTACAATTCCTTAATATCAAATTATTCATTCTGTGTAGTACGCTGCGAGTCATTTTTATCAAGAATTAATAACAAAGTCATAAGAAAATTCTGGAAAAGTAAAAAGTAACCGTGAACAAAAAGAATTAATATTAATTACATAAAAATTAATAATATGATAATGTACCTTAGTAAATATGTTAAGAGTCCAATAACGCACAACGAGAAAAAAACGCATGTAGATGTCAAATAACGAAATGTCAAGAAGAAAAACATTATCGAAAACGAAAAACGGCAAAATAGGGAGGAAAAAGGAGAGAAGATATCAGGAAGGAGAAAGAGAATGTACAATGTCAGAATACAATTCCGGCAAAGATTCCGTAACATTTTGTCTATTTATTCCATGTTTCTGTTTTTTAATATGGACCATTTCAGATATCAACCTTTTATTATATAAAGGCTCTACATCTAATATATCCACTTTATTCCATTTAAAGTTATGATTCTCCTCAATACGATGGTTGAAAATCACTGATGGAGATTTTGAACTTATATTGATATCAGAAACAGGTTCATGCAATCTGGTCTTTAATTGTCTTTTAGTTTGGCCAACATAACTGACATCACAATCCTCGCAAGATATTTTGTAAACTACATTTTGATTCTGAACGTATTCCAAATCATCCTTTCCTCTCTTTATGAAACTTCTTAATGTGTTAGAAATAGTAAAAGCCAATTTACAATTAACAATAGGTATAAATCTTTCGGATATCGTATTGACATATGGAATCGTAAAAAATCTCTCAGTGTCATCCTTATTCTTATTCAAATTATTAATCTTGTTAATGTGATATTTAATTCTATTATGAATAGTCGAAAAAATAAAACGTAACGGATACCCATTCTGTAAAAAAAATCTTAATAGCGTCAATCAAATTATTTCGATGGAATTTCGGATGACACAAACAAAAAACCTTGTTCACAACTCCATAAATTACACCTCTTTTATGACAATTTAATTTAGAATGATGTTTATATATTTTAAGATTACATTGAAAATGACTCGATTGGAGTTGAAACGTTTGTTTATTATATTTGTTTTGTATTAATTTTGCTTATTTAAATTAAAATTCTTTTATATGTTATTGGCTCTTTGCCCTTCTTGTATACTACCTTTGTTATAAGTACAGAGCCTTTTCAATATTTTTTAATTTTATATACGTGAGCGAAATAATGCGTTATTATCAGAAATATTTTAATTTCTCTTTTTCTTATATTCGGTATGAATTTGGTTTTGAAACTTGTCAATTTTTAAAAGAGTTTTGTAATCTGATTAAATTGAGCGTTAATATTAGAACACGTATCAGATTTTTGAAATCTTGCATTAATTCTAATTTAGTTCCTCCATATCTAAAAAGATACACTAATATTAGAAGTTTAGCTTTGTACAATAGTCATTTGTTACATCCCGATAAAATCCTCTTATTCTTTATAGATATTCTTCATAGATATACGATTTATACTTTACTTTTTATCTTATCATTAAGTTAATATTTCCCTGAATGAATATATTTTATCTTTATTTCGAAACCGAAAATTCCTTTTCTCTTTTATAAGAGAATATACTCGTATTCAGTTTCTTTATTTAAACATTCAAACTAACAGATAGATCACGTTATATACTTTTATGCGTCATACAAATTATCTACAGATTATTCTAAAGAATGTCTAAGAATATCACACGATCTTTCTCTCAAAGAAGCCCTCCTATAAAATAACAAATATAAAAGCGTACATTAACATTAATAATAATATATATTAATAATAATATATATTATATTAGCGTTTAACGATTAAGTAATTAGCAATAAAATAAAAATCTTCCTGAATGCGAGAATGAATATCTTTTTTTTCCCTTTTTCTTTTTCTAATAAAGTTAAATTAATTTTAAACATATGAATGTAGTGGATTCGCCTCGCATAAAGGATATTAAGGAAAACCGAATTTTTATTACCATAAATTGTTAAAACTCAACTATTATTTATTAAGAATAAACTTATAGAGTGGGGAGTAGGGCTTACGCGGAGCCTTGCTGCCTTATCTTAAGGAAAGCGCGAGTATAGGTTCTACCAAATTTTGAGGAGTGTCGATTGGTTCTGAAAGGACACTCCCACACTCATTTTCAGAATATAAAAGGAGCTGTCAAAGACAGAAACAGTTTTTTTTTTCGGTCAATTCATCAGTCACCCAGCCAGTCAGTCGATCGGTTATTCAGACAGTCAGTCAGTTAGTTATTTAGTTACAGTTACAGTTACAGTTATACAATCAAGGTGAGAACTATCCTCGCGCTCCATCAGAACCTCACTTTTCTTTTTTATTATTTTACTTATTTCTTATAGCATTTACTTATTTCAATAAACGAAAATATTGAATCGAATCTATCGACGGAATCTCTAAATCTCTAATCGGTTACATACAAGTACATAATACATATATGAATCTTCCCAGTGAAACGCATCCTTAACCGCACAACTTAATCTCCGATCTCCGAGTAAATTGTTTAAATACATTGACTCAAAAATGGAGAAAATCTCAACAACAACATTAGACGTAACAAAAATTTAGTGACAACGGTGGAATACGCTCTGTTAGGTTGTGCGGAAAAGAAATCGCAAGTGACTAAGCTGTGCAAAAGTTTTATCTATGAGCAAGGTAGTGCATACTCCGCCAGGAAAAAAATTTCGTTATAAACAATACCGCCATGACAAACGAAGTCGATATCGTCGATCTACAACGAAGACTACAACAACAAGAACGTCTCATTCGTCAATTACAAGAACAGCAGCAACATTTAGAATAATCACAAGGTACTCCAACGACACCATCTACCGGCCTTAATTTCATTTACTTTTCAATCAGAGACGCGTTCAATCAGAGAAGTTGTACCTAGTTTTGACGGAGATAATATCGCGTTTACTCATTTCGTGGAAGGATGTGAAGAAGCGCTCAGCATGATTGCGTCTTCACAAGAAATTATCTTAGTGCGCGCAATATGTAAAAATTAAAGGATGATGCTCATGGATCCATACTCGGGAGAGTACTTAATTCCTTACAGGGTTTAGAATTTTTACGTAGCAAGTATGACCCTAGAGAAACGGTTTACGAGGCGCAAACTCGACTCGCTTATATATGTCAGAAGAGAGACGAAAAAGTATCAAGTTATGCGTGTCCGCCAAATAGGAAAACGTATAATAGACGCCCAAAAACAGCAATCGAAATTAGTCACGATTTTAAGAGATCCGTGGACGAGCATTTAAGAATGTGTTTCCTACGTAATTTAAATCCGAAAATAGTAATATCAAAATAAGGAACATTCAAGGAATTGGAGAGCCGCGCTATAAACACCGAAAGAGAACTCGAGACTGTGAAAACGATAAGACAAGTAGTGCTTGGAGAAAAAACGTCCAGCGATAACAAACACGCAGGTAATGCGCCTGTGCGTCGGGTAAATGCCGAAGCAATACCGTGCCAATACTGCCATAAAATCGGGCATACCGCCGACCGTTGTAGACTTATCAGCAGCAATCAAGATCCTAGACGAAATTTTTTATCTAATGTAAACTCAAACCAAACGAACTTCGCATCGAATAATCTAAATTACAACAATACGCGAATACCACCACCCCTGGGAGGACCACAAAATCCTGGTAATGCGTCTCAAATTATGTGCAGATATTGCAAAAAGGTGGGACATGCTATTGAAGAATGCCGCAAGCGAGCATTTAACAATCAGGTAGTAGCTAAGCGCAGGGAAACTGGGAAATTCGCGAAGACAGGGGCGATTCCGAGAAATACAAATATACGCCCCGCTCGAGCGATAACGACGGTATTCGATACGGATATCGAACAATAAATCTAACGCGCACGGAAGAAGTACCAATAGTCAGACTAGAAAGCAGAGATTTGAACGGTCCTTTAGAATTCCTAATAGACAGAGGTTCGGAGCCGAACATCATCAAAAAAGGAATTTTCCTAAAATCTAATGTCCAAGTAAATAGGAACGAGATTCTGAAATTAACAGGAATTACGGCGCACCATGTGTCCACCTTAGGGCTAGGACAGGTAGACATCTTAGAACGTCCAATCGCGTTTCATATAGTGGAAGACGAATTTCTTATACCACAGGACGGAATAATAGACTCCGATTTCTTTAATCAATGCAAAACCAATGTAAATTACAAGACAAATCACCTGGAATGGATATTAGGATACCATTCGAACCTAAGGAAATTCTAACTATTCCTGCAAGGGCAAATTCACAATTATACATTCAAATCGCTAATCCAGAATTAAAAGAAGGATATGTCCCTAAACTAAATTTAGCCGAAGGCGTTTACTTAGGTAATGCGCTGGTGACCGTACGAGATGGAAAGGCACTTACGTGTAATAAATACGACCGAAGAAGATTACGACCACTATACAAATATTCGAATTCAATGAATTAACTAATCTTAAATCTAACTCTAATTCTAATTCAACTTTGAATTCTAATTCAAAAATCAATTCAAATACAAATTGCAATTCTAATTCAAGCACAAATTCAACATCAAAATTAGAATCAAAATCAATCTCAAATTCTAACTCTAATTCAAATTCAAATTCTGATTCTAATTCAAAAATCGATTCAAATACAAATTACAATTCTAATTCAAACACAAATTCAACATCAAAATTAGATTCAAAATCAATCTCAAATTCTAACTCTAATTCAAATTCAAATTCTGATTCTAATTCAAAAATCGATTCAAATACAAATTACAATTCTAATTCAAACACAAATTCAACATCAAAATTAGATTCAAAATCAATCTCAAATTCTAACTCTAATTCTAATATAAATTCAAATTCGAATTCTCATTCTAATTCAAAAAGCGATTCAAATACAAATTGTAATTCTAATTCAAATACAAACTCAACATCAAAATTAGGATCAAAATCAATCTCAATTTCGAAATCAAACTCTATTCCTAATTCAGATCCAAATTTAATATCAAATTCAAATTCTAATACTAACTCTAACTTAAATTCAAATTTAAAATCTGGACCAACCTCAAAACTCAATACAATTTTTTCGAGCTCAGAATCAAATGGAATATCTTGCACAGAAACAAACAAAATTTTTCGGTATAATAAAATAATGAAACTTATCAAACTCGATCATTTAAACAATGAAGAGCGTATGGCTGTTGAAAAGTCAATAGAACAAAATGCAGATTGCTTTTATTTGCCAGGAGAGTCTCTCGGATTCACTAATGTTCTGCAACATCACATTTATACGAATGATAACGTTCCGATACACACAAGACAGTACCGATACCCCCCAACGCATAAAGAAAAAATCGATCGTCAAGTAAAAGATTTATTAGACCAAGATATTATAAAACTATCAAAATCTCCATATAACACTCCAGTTTGGATTGTCTCAAAAAAGATCGAACGGCAACAACGGTGGAGGATGGTGTTAGACTTCCGCTCGCTAAATGAAAAAAACCATCGGCGACGCATATCCACTTCCCAATATAACAGATATTCTCGACCAATTAGGAGGTGCCAAATACTTTTCAGTTTTTGACCTAGCTTCTGGTTTTCACCAGATGAAGATGCACCCGGATGACAACCATAAAACAGCCTTTTCAACTCCTCATGGTCATTACGAGTTCGACCGAATGCCATTTGGCCTAAAAAATGCTCCGGTCACATTTCAAAGGTTAATGGACAGGATACTGATGGAAAAGCAAGAAATGGAAATATTCGTCTATTTAGACATCGTTTTATATGCAAGTTCATTAAGAGAATACGAAATTAAATTTCAAAAAAAAATTAATAAACGAATTGCGTGAAGCAAACCTGAAACTGCAACCGGAAAAATGTGAATTTCTTTGAAAAGAAGTGACCTACTTGGGACACGTGATAAACGAAAACGGAGTACATCCCGACCCGAAGAAAATAGAAGCAGAAATTCTCTGTATACACAATCAGAAAAATAAAACAATTTCTCGGATTAGCAGGTTATTATCGCAGGTTTATAGAAGGTTTTTCTAACATTGCGAAACCCCTGACAAATGTATTAAAAAACGGAGTCGAATTTAAATGAAATCAGAAAAAACAAGATTCTTTCACCACATTGAAAAATATATTATATAAAGAACCGGTCTTGCAATATCCCGATTTTTCTTTCGTCGTAACAATGGATGCGTCAGGAACAGTCCTAGGTGCTATCTTAAGTCAAGGACCAATAGGAAGAGACCGACCCATAAGTTACGCTTCTCGCGTATTAAACGACGCTGAAAAGAATTATTCCACAATCGAAAAAGAATTATTGGCAATAGTTTACGCAGTAGGACATTTTCGACCTTATCATTATGGTAATAAATTTATTTTGGTTACCGACCACAAACCGCTGACTTGGTTTCACAAAACAAAAACGGATAGAAGCTCCGATTGTAATCGGTGAATCTCCACGCGGACACGCCGAACTGGGTTCGTCTAGCAAAACAATGAGTCTGTCTCTGTCCTTCTCTCTGTGGTCGCTTGTTTCTAGCGACCGAAAATATTTTCTCGACGATCTCGGCCGCTTGGCGTGTATCATAAGGAGGAAAGAGACATTCTAGACAATACATAATTTTTATTAAATTATATTAATCCTTTGCCCTACGATTTAAGTTACGATGGCGCGTGCCATAATTAACAGTCTGGAACATATTGTTTATGTTTGGCCCGATAGACGTACCACGGCTCTCATCAATGATACTTATGTTTGTCCCAATTTCTTTACCACGAGTCTCACACAATATTATAAGTGAAAGAGTTAATCATATACCTTTCTCATTAATATATAATAGCAAAAATGATTTCAAAACGTGATATTAACGAGATATAGTTTACGATTTTCCGTGTATTTTATGTACCAC
>NW_011627471.1:211284-288278 GCF_000204515.1 Acromyrmex echinatior | reverse complement strand
TACTAAATTTTGTTAATTGTGCTCCTATAATATAATTCTTACACATTTCGAACATTTTTTATTTTACATTGTATTGTAAATAATTATTGTGTTATTAAAGTATTACAATAAAAGATAATATTAAATGCAATGCAATGTAATTGTTAATTATTTTATTGTATTTCGCGAATCATAATGCAATATGATTTTAGCGAAATATAATAAAATAATTAAAGAAAAAAAGAGAGATATAAAATTAAAAAATAAATTTAAAACATATGACGGACCAATCACAAGTGATACCCGTATAGTCACTCTGATTGTAGGTTCTCTACACTAGTGCAGTAAAGTTTTAATGTATTAAACCTAACACGGCGCTAGTGTTGCACCAGTTTTCCCAGTAGAAAATGAATTGAACACACCTCTTCTACCATGATTGCCGTCATGGACATCGGACATAGTGGTCTGCTATTTTTAACCTGCCATCACCTATATACCATTAATTACTGAAGTTGTTCGTTTGCATTTGTTTTAGGACTCTTTAGGTGGAATAGCTCGAGAAATTTAGGTATTTTAATTCTTCGACTTCCATCTTTCACGCGTTAATTTTTTTATTTCTTTTTTCATCATGAATTGCATAATAATATAAATGAAACTGCGAGGTGCAAAATAAGGAATGAACAAAACGTTAGGAGCTATACTTAACGAGTCTGAAAGAAGGAAAGATCACTGAAAACTTCTACTAATTCTAACAGAATTTGCAAAGAATGCCTCGTCATACTTCGTAGATGTATTCTTTTCATAAATACCTTGATGTTCTGTTTAATATCAGAAATTTTAGATTGTTACATAATCTTTTTTAGTTTTAAGATTATTTCGCAGAAATTCGTTCAATTAGCAACAAAAAATGTTTTGGTTAATTTATCTTCTGTGTCATTAGTTATTACGTTACACTTTATGGTTTTTCTTTTTTCTATACGCCTTGAAGATATCTGTATCTCTTCTTTTTCATTTCAAGAAAAAATTATGGGTAACACTCTTACCGCAGCATCTGTATCAGCGGCTGATGTGATAGCACCACTACCTCAACAAATCACAAAACCAAATTCTCATGAGATGATAGAGAAACAGATGAAACCACCACTGGAATGTCCCATGCACAAATCTGATCAATTTAATACTATAAACTACACTAGTGAATGCCCAATAGATAAAATGGACGAAAGTGAAATAAATCCATTAAATATGGTATGTATTGCAAAATTTTGTTAGCAGTCAATGAATGAAACGTTTAACTAATTACATACTGACTCTTTTGATGAGTCAGTCATTTGCACTATATTGAATTATTAGTACATAAAAGTTTATATAAAGTATCTAATACGATAGCAACAACTAATAATATAATACTACAAGTAATATAACAATTGTAACAACAAAATTATGTATATATATATATATATATTTAGTTTAATTATGTGGCAATATTATTATCGAGTATTTGATTGTATAAAATATTTATGCTTTTATATTTAACTTTGTTGATTTATATAAGGATCATATAAGGATCTTTTAATATGCACTAATGTAATGCAAATTCGTTGAATTCGCTATTTTATTCATATGTAAATAAATATAATTACAGATGCCACCAGCAAATCAACAACCTGCTCCAGACCAACCATTTCCTTTACCAACCAGTAGACAAGTTTCGTCGATACCTAAAGCAACTGGAGAGGAAGGAGAATTTTGGGTATATCCTTCTCAACAAATGTTCTGGAATGCTATGTTGAGAAAAGGATGGCGATGGAAAAATGATGATATTTCCCAGAAAGATATGGACGACATAATAAAAATTCACAATGCCAATAACGAACAGGCATGGCAAGAGGTTCTTAAATGGGAAGCCCTTCACGCGCGAGAGTGTGGCAATCCCAAGCTGCGTAGTTTTGGAGGAAAAGCATCCAAATATTCTCCACGTGCGCGTATTCGCTATTGGATGGGGTACGTTGATCTTTATAATCTTGATTCTAAAAATTGTAACCTGCTGATCTATTCAAATATATATATTTATGTATGTGTATATATATATATATATGTATATATATATATATATATATTGTATATGTGTGTGATCATATCATTTTGGTCGATATGATTAAAAAATTATAAAAAATAGAAAATTTTCATTTCAGAAAAAAGATATATTAATAAATGAAGTCATCAAATACTAGAGAAATTTTTTAAATAAAATGTTAAAAAAAAAGTTATATTTTGAGTCAGATAGATCAAAGAAGCCAGCAAAGTTGAGTCGTTACATAGTCTTTACAATGCTACATTAAATATATCATACTTTCAGGTATGAATTACCATTTGATCGACATGATTGGATCATAGATCGTTGTGGAAAAAACGTAAGATACATTATCGACTATTACGATGGTGGAAAAGTTAACGAGAAGTATACGTTTGCGTTACTCGATGTGAGACCCGCAATGGATTCGTGGGATAATATCTGGGATCGGATGAAAGTAGCATGGTGGCGTTGGAAATACCAATCCAACGATGAATCAGTGTCTACTGCCACAGTGCATTAATTTAAAAATTAGTATTAATAAAAAAAACAGTTCGAAAAATTTTTACTAAATTGATAATTAATGCCTTATGATAGTTATGCAGCACATTATTTATTGCGTGAAACAAAAATTACGATACATATAATTTATGTACATATTAGTTATATATATATAAGTATCATAAATACAAATTTACAATACTTATGTATATTTAGTTTCCAAAGTAACATCAAATTAAAGCGAATTAAAAAGTATATATTCATACTTGATAATAAATTTTATATATAATATATTTACAAATATATTTATAAATTTATGTATAATGAAAAAAGTACATACCTTTTTTATTATATATAAATTTATTACAATTTATCTGCAGTGTTAAGTAATCACTGGAAATGATTTTATAAAGCTACAAATAATTTGAACTTACTGCCAAATATTAAGATCGAATATTCTCTACTTAGGTCTTAATACTAAGTATTCAAAGATTAAGTAAAAGAATTGTGTGCGTGTGTGTATTTTGTGTGTGTGTGTGTGTGTGTGTGTGTGTGTGTATATATATATATATCTTATAATATTTACAATTGATACATTTACAATTTTGCTTTTTCAAATTTTTATATGCGAATATGTTTTAATTTAAGTTTTAGTATTCGATTCGAATAATAACACGTAAACTGTGATCTGGCAGTTAGGCAAACTTAAATTGTACATAAATATTTACATTTTCATAATCATACATCCCTTTCTTTGATTATTCATGTAGAATACTTTTCGTGTAGTAGAATTTTTCATGTAGAAAAGGAAAAATATCAAACTTCTAATTTTAATCAGAATTTTGAAATATTCCCCGAATTTATTGACATTTTTCGGTATCAAAACATTTTTTAATTGTTCAGAACAGGCTTGCGCATTTCAAGGTATAGATATCCGCAACACTCATAATATCATTATCACTTTGCCAATTATTCGCGCAATATACTTTCGATAAGAATAAATATTATGAAATATGCGTTTTAAATTAACGCAAATTTCGCTTACCAATATAACGCTACTTGATCCGGAGCCAGGGTCGGAGACTTTTGACTTTTCTGGGTGTGAAGTACCTCAATATTTCAATAAATTTTTTTTATGAGAAAGTATTAAACTATTCATATCTTAACTATACATATTACTCAACTGCATGTTTTAAATTAGGAGGTAAATAATTTAATAAATATTCACATTGTACATTATATAATTTTTTATTGTCAATATACATATAGCTCCATGTAGTTTTCACAATATTTATAGTTATTAGCAGAATATGTAATAACTTCGTACATCTTATAGACTAAAATTTACATAACTTCATTAATGGATTGAGAACCGTTTATTTTAGGAAATTAATAATTATGCTGCAAAAGTTTAAATATTGTTGAACAAGTGATTATAAAGTTAGCATTAAGATAAAAAAATAAACCTGAAATACAAAAATAATACATGATGCTATTTTCTTCTAGTAAAACTTAAATAATCCAAATTAATTCATTTCAATGAGTTTCAATATGTAAAACTTTTTAAATAACAATATTCATTTTTTATCTAGAAGTTCCTCAACTATTTACATATGTAATTGGTATTCCTTAAATATAATTTAGAATATATATATGACTATATTAGACAGTACAGAACCAAAGAATTGCACTTCATTTTCTGAGTAAGAATATATGTAATATAGTAAATGTTGCTTATTAAAAATAATCTATTTTTATAAAGTGTCATTCATATATATTAAAGGCAGTTATTGGGAGCTATATTTTTCATTGACATGATGTAAATTAATTGATAAACATCTTTCCTAATAAAATATCCAACAGTAAAAAAAATATATATATTTGATATACTTATAGAAATTTGTAATCAATTATTATCTGTAAGCCAAAGTTGTTGTTTTTCTATTTTTCTGCAGTTGTATGTATATATTAATACTGATATATACATCATACTAACATGTGCATAATAATGATACGATTGAATTTACAATAATCTAAAATTTTTATAAGATATGATACTGTTTAAGCTAGACATTTTTATCATAATATGTCTAACATTAAACACAATTGTAATTTTATAACTGATGAATTCGATTCTCAATATTTTAGTATTTTAATAAAAGGCAGCTGCTACATATGAAATATCCCGACATTCACAATTTTGATAACATTTACTTTTTTGAACATTGTTTTGATTTTATTATAATATTTATTTAGAGTTTGTTAAATATACAACGATTAGATAATAATCTAATATTAGATAATAGTCTAATATTAGATATTACACTAAATTTTATATCTAAATAGAGCTTGAATTTTAAATTCTGATGGTTTAAATAGAATGTCATATATACTGTTGGCACATTAAATTATTTCAGAGAAATTAATTCTAATATTAATTATAACAATAAAAAGATAAGCAATATCGTTAAATTTAGTTTCTTTTATATGTATATATAAATGATAAGCAACAATAATAAAAGCAGCAATGTAATATAGAAGCAGTAATAATAAAATATTCCATTTATAATATACAATATCAAATAAAAGAGAGTAACATCAAATATTATTGGATAACATGAACATATACAGCATGTCTTGCTTCTACCTGAGCACTTTCGTCTAATAAATAAAAATTGTAGAGAGAAGCATTGATTAATGTGCAAGGGAAACGACTGAGATATACTGACGGTAATTAATAAAAATTGAAGCGTGCTTTATTCATATATATATAAATGTATATAACATATTTCTCTAAAAATTTAAATTCAGTATCTGTCACATATCTACGTATGTATCATAAAACTTGTTTATAATTTTGATTATGACATTCTCTTTAATTGTATGTGATATTAATTTCAAAACATATAGTTTTATCTTATTATATAATTTTTTTCTGACTTATGATCGATTTATAGTTTATACCAAATTCTTGTTAACTTCAAATCTGTAATCAAATTTATAACCTTTATATTATTACAGTATATCGCACAAGAATATCTCATTGTTAAATCTGATTATGTGGTAAATAACGATGACAATTACCAGAACCACAAAGACAAGAAGTATCACTGAGATAATGGACGGAATTAACCATTGCACCACCAGCATAGTCAAAAGTCACTTCCTTTCCGTTCTCTATATCTTTAGATGCAAACAAACATAATCGAGGCACGATTCCCTCTACTCTAATCGGGATAAGGATAGAGTTCGGGTCACAGCTATGGTTAGCATAGCGTCCAATATTACCAAAATATTTCGGATCTATACAAGTTACAATAACACGATCTCCAGCATGTTCTGATACTACAAGAACATAATTCATCATGTTACCCTGCTTATTAGCCTCAATTCTGCATCGCGCTTCTTGTAGACTTATCACTTCGCCAGCATATTCGCAAATAAATTGACCCTTTTTTATTAACTTATTCGTGAAAAGACCAAGACCTTTATTGGTAACTTCTCTGACAATTAAACAATTTAATGGACCATTCTGTACTAATCTATTTCCACAATCTGGTCTACATTTACAACGAGCATGGCATTCAAATACCGGACCGATTAATTTCTCATCGACAATTCGAGCATTAGAATAATTAGCAGAACCGCGTGTACACGAGCAATTAAAACATTCAGCTACACACGAACAGCCTACAGCGTATTCTGCTTCAAAGTCTGCTGTATCTATCCCAGGCCCTGGTATATTATTTATTATGTACATAACGTTTGCTACAATATGTTCGTACTCGTCGGCAGAAGCATTCGCTTCCATGCTTACCGTAATTATGTATCAATAAAAATATCCAAAAAAGTCCGAGAGACTCTTTGGGATAAAGGCAGCACGAGATAAAGAGGAAAAATTGTTTTTTTAATTAAGAAAAGGACTTTTCTTAAATAAACAAAACCCTATCGTGCGACACCAACCTGTAGAAGTCCCTGAACCGATGACTTAAGAGATTGGAACGTGATAGCAGCGGGTACCGCTACAACTCTGTAACCTATGTAAATTACAACACCAAGTACAGATGCCTTAACAGTCTGCTTCAAAATTTTACCCGACAACGATGGTGGTGGTATTCTGCAAAAGATTGTCTAGTAAATTAATATGTAATGGAATACATTATGCTTTAATATAATATAAAGGATTCGTAAATTTTATTTAATTTAAATTTTATCGCCAAATCATATAAATCAAGAAATATAACAAGAAAATATGACAACAAGAAAGAATACGCAAAATGTAGTTCTATAGATATTTTTAGAAATATCTTATATAACAGCAATTATATTATGCAATATTTTTTACTTACCTCATGATAGGCGGTATATCGGAAGGCTTGACTTTACCCCAATTTTCAATGATGCCGGGTGTGTGTCCTAAACCGACGATTCCTACGACACGTGCTGGTTCGTAAGAATGATTAAAAACACAATGAGGCAGACATGATAACTGTAGAGAATTAGTTAAGTAAATATCTCTCTCTTTCACAAACACTTCTCCCAACACTGGAAACTTCTCCTTCATGTTGGCAATTATTTCGTCCAACATCGATCGTTGTTTACAGAGTTCGACGTCCTCTTGAGTAATAGAATCTTTCATTACTGCCAGTTTCCATCCTAGTTTTATAGTTTGCCACCAGGACAATGATCGTATCGCACGTTGCATTGTTATGTTAATTGGTCGATCAGCCAAATGAATAATACAGTTTGGCACTTTCTTTGCCTAAGTTATATAATAATGAATTCAAATAAATTTTATAATACAGATAATAAGTGTTTTCTAGCAAGAGATACAGATGACATAGGGAAATCGTTTCATTGAATATTTTCCATTTAGGCTGCATCTCATTTAACGCTCACAACATTCGTGGAATCATTTCCTTGTCGTTTATCAAATGTTGTTTATCAAATAAAGACAAATGATATTCGTGAACGTTGCAAGCGTTAAATGGAACGCAGCTTTAGTGACACAAGCCGACACAAGCATCATTCTGTCTTTGTTACTCATGGAATGTCAAGAAAGATAGAATGACATTTGTGTCGACATATTTATTAAATAGAATGCATCTTCTAACATTGGCAAACAACAAAGATGTTATAATTCACTGTGTTACATTGTATCAATTGCGTCTCTTGCTGAAAAACGCCTAATGTTTCTGATTTGGTGTATACTGACCTCCTCAAATGCCCTTCGGAATTCCCCTCCGGGTGGCATACCAAGTTCCTTGGCGACATGAGCTGCCATTCTTAGCAATAAAATGTGTAGTAAGCCATCATACAGTCCTTCTCTCTTAATGGTATCCATAATAGTTTCTGTAAATAAATTAAGTAGTACAATATGTCAACACAGATAGCTGATGTATTATATAAATACAGAAACTCTGTCTCACTATAATCAATGTTCTTAGCATAGCCAAACAAAATTTCCTCATCAAGTTGTAGTATACCAACTCTGGCTCTGCATAATTCAACTGCAACTATGTGAGGCTGCACAGCTTGTATAATCTTTAACAAAGTAAAAAAAGAATGTTATTTTCAATATTATATATATTAAATTTTTACAATAAATTCATACTTAAAATTAAAAAGCAATATTTTATTTTCACAGAATAAAGGAAAGTACATATATAGTTACTTTTGACACATCATTTTGACTTTCAACACTGAAATGTGCCGTTCCTACTAAGTACAACTTTCCTCCATCAGGTGTGGTCAATAATGTGACAGTTTCTGGCAATCTCTCATCAATCGTAGGATCGTACTCCCTTAGTTCGCTTACCGTATTGCCTATGTTACTTCCCTTATTCTGGATATTGGAATCTGCATTAGACCCAATATTTTTTGTATTATAAATACATGGCCAATATATACCTAAATAGTTGAGGTTAAATTAATCTCGAAAATTACAGCAATGTACCTTGAGACCTTAAAATTTTCCTTCTACTTCTATATTGTTTTTGTGTTACTGACATTTTTTTTAAAGCACTGCTCTACACACAATAGCTTAAGTTATGACCAACAATGGCTGATTTTATTATTAGATTAAAAAGATTTTGTATAAGTGGGAAACCTTACAATATTAGCTGCATCAAAGTGTCCCTCATAACTAAAGATACACTTGTCAAGTGAATTTCTAACGACAGCTAATATAACAAAAGTGTCTGCAGAAATCTTAAAATTTGTTTTTTATTGCTGTATTGGATTGTACTTTCTTAAAACTTTCTTTCTCGCTTTTGTTAATCTTCAAACATATATCTATTTCACTTTCATGAGTAACACTTAAAGAGTGTTAGTGTATGCTAATTCAGCTAAAAGACAGATCTTTAATTTCTTTCACATGTTCATGGTAAATGTTTAAAGTGCATATAACTCGATAATTACCTTCATCAATAAGAATCATTTCATTGTCAGAAGATTCGGTGCTTTTCATCTTGTTATCATCATTACCACGATTGTCATCTGTGCTCACTATCGATAATGTACACGAAGACTGTGTTGCTGACTGAGAATCTGATTGTGTTATTCCGCGTCCAGATTCTTTGGCAATCAATTCTTTTGTAACATTTTGTGCATTTAGCTTCGATGTATCATGATCCCCTCTTTCATCAATTAAGTTGTAGTGCTTGTCCTTTATGGACAAATTCGTTAATAAATCGTTCTCCCTTTGATCACCACCGACATGCTTATCAGCTTTAATAGAAATGGATGCCATTTCTTTTCCTGAAAATCCATATATTTTTATAACATAATCATCTTTGTTTTTAAAAACTTTCTAAAATATATCTGTTACAATTATATGCTAATAGACCATTGGAACAAACTTGCACTCGAATAACATATAAAAAGAAAAATACTAATTTAACGTTATAGATTTTTATACTTCTAAAATAAAGAACATTCCCGAGTTCCCTTCAGAATCGAATTTTGTTACCGTTACGTACGTCTTCTTAGGCGGCAGATGTGAATTGCTGCATGCTTTTAACCTCGTGGAGAACTGACACGTTTTTACAAAAAAAAGATTCTCGCATCGCTATAACAAAAGAATTGTGTAATTTATCTTCAATCAGGTTAGTCGTCGTCGTTATTAATCTTGTAAACTTACGCGGCGGACGGGAATTTGGAGAAAAATATAACGTATGGAGAAATGAGCATCAAGACCAAATCAGACCAAATAGATCAAGTCATCTAGTAGTAGCACCTGTATAGGTATACTAGTATTCAGTGGTTGCGTTCAGTAGAAAAAGCAGTTTTGCACTGTTGTAAAATTCTTTAATATGATTGGTCTTATCCTTCCTCACTGGATCTAAATGTATAAACCAATCATATTCAAGAATTTTACAACAGTTGCAAAACTGCTTTTTCTGCTGAACTCAGCTGAGAGGTATTACAGATTAGTAGCAGTTTTGTCGGTAACTTTCACGCCATGATAAATTTGTCAAGTACGCAAAATGTGTGTACGAATATATGTAATACTCTTATATTGCTAACGCCATTTAAGAGCTCTGGCGAAAACACCACGGTGTGCAGACGATATCTACCTCTCGCTTAGATAATGTACTTGAAACTTCAATACGCATGCGCTCATTCCTAACCAATGCATGTATGGAAGTGAGAAGTCCGATTATTCTCTATCTTTCTGTCTTCGCACACCTCTCACCCCCCAAAAAGAGGCTGCGTTAGCAATATAGGAGTATTACAAAGTAAATAGATTTTTTCTTAAAATTCTTCAGAGGTCTTAATGTTTCAGAGATTGTATATAAATTTTAATTTCTAAATTTTTCAAAAATTTTTATATAATTTTCAAATGTTTTAGAAAATTAATTCTAATAAATTATATTGAACGACAGATATGAGGTCTGTTTTTTATTGCTGGATTTTCTGAACTGATATACAGAAATCGGATACATCAGAATACATTTCTGATAGATTGAAATCGTTTATTCCTTATTCTTAATTCCTTATTCCTTTTGTGCGCAGGACCTTAATCAGGTTTAATAATATTCATAGTTATGAAATTGATCAATTATCAGGCCGGTATTCGTAATCAGATCTTATATTCAAGACTGTTTTAAGTATGGTCTTAAGAAGTCATGAACCAATTAGAGGACTACATTAGCGCCTTAAGACATTACTTAAGACGGTCTTGAAATAAGAATCAATTATGAATACCATAACTGTTTCTCGGAAGAATGGAACAACTGTGATTGGCCAGTTTCATAATTACAGATGTTATTAAACTCGATTAAGGATCGGTTTCACCAATGCCATTAATTAAATCGGTCATTAACTGATTAATTATATTTGTTATTCAATACTGTTTATTCATTGTTTAATAGAATTGATCAATTACGATTGACAGTTAATCTCGATTAGGCTCAATCGGTGAAATCGGCTCTAATGCGGGGTTTACAATAGAAGTCATAGCGGTCAAAAGGATCTTAAGCGTAGAAAATTGACCAATCACAATCGATTATTCTTTTCATATTCGATTATGATTGGTTAATTTTCTATAACTTAAGACTCTACGACCGCTACGATTTCTATTGTAGATCCTGCATTATAAGGATATCGTGTAAATGTAGTCAATATTGCTTTAATCTCGATTTAATTAATTTACTCTTTATTTTTTTTCTAATATATTTATGGCATTCCAAAACGTCCTCTCTGAGGAAATTTTTACTGAATATAAAATATAGCATGCTTTCTTTGACACAATCAACACGAGGGTTAAAATTAATCTACATTGATAGAAATAAGTTGTATTCTAGTATTCACAAGTATTTGCAAGTACTAAAATCTATAAAATACGTGAAGCCTGAGACATAATTGAGAAACACAAATAACGGAAACAGGGAATAACAAATTTTAACCTATCAGAAATCGTGTATTCTGGTGTACATGATTTCTGATAAGTTGAAATCTGTTCAAATATATTATTGACTGTTCCTATTGCTTGCGCTTTTCAGTTGTGCATTAGGCTTTATATTCTTCTCCTTTCTTCCCCCTTTCAGGCGATCCAGCACCAGGCCTGATCAAGCGGGGTGTTTGTGCCTGTTTGTGCTCCGTGATTCGTACTGTCACGGATCCCGGTTCGGGATACTGCCGCGAGATTCAGTGAAATTCATCGTCGCCGCCAGGCTTCGATGAAGATGAAGCGGATGAAGAGCGAGGTGATCAGCGCGACGATCGAGTCTTACCTAAAACGGCGTCATTATCAGGTGCGGTGTCTCTCATCGGAGTTTCACGCCGCGCGTGGTTTGCCATCGATGTGTACACCATAACCTCCTTCACCGCTGTTGCATGTTTTTCCAGACCCACGATTATCGCAAGGGTGATCAGTTGTTCTGTCAGAATAGCGATCAGACGACGTTGAACGCGACCGCGGAGTGCGGCACCTCGCAGGACAACTCGATCGTTTTCAGTGCCATCACCATTGACATCGCTGCGGCAGATCAGGCATATCAACGGTACGGTTTTATAGGACTTGAATTCGTGTTCGAACCATACGATGTGATTACTATTCCGTTTGTTCTAGCGAGATAAGGCATTTGTTGCCTGATCACGCAATGCGTTCAATCTTACTAATTTTAGATTCTAATATTTTATATTGAATTTTTTATTCAGAATATAGTGTGTGTTTGATGTAGCTTTCATGCGACTCTGAATTCTCAGGAAACAGCTAAAAATTAGATGCATTATGTTTATTTAATGGTGAATTCGGTCAATTATACTGGATTAGTATACATTAAAGACTGCTTTATTTAAGGAGATTGTAAAGGCATAAAACACATATATTAATATTTACGCTTTAAACAAACTACATACATGTGAAAGTTGTGTACTCAAACATTCTGGTTTTATTGAGCAACACATTTTTATAGATTATTTATTTTATTTGTTATTAGTTTTATTGTTATAAACAAAAATTGTTAAAATAATAAGAAAAATCTAAATTTTTTTATATAAATATATTAAGTACTAAACATGACTTATGCAAAGTTTCATTGAGATTCACCATTAGTGACACCATTTACAACAAATAATAAATTTTATTTATTTACTGAACAATTAATGTCTGCATCTCAAGGTAACTTTACATAAATATTGTTGAATTCATAAAGCATTTATATTTAAAAAATTGAGATTTTTATCATTATTTTATAATAAATTTTCATATATTAGAGTACAAATTTAAAAAAATATTTCTTATTTAAATAACTTATTTAAATAATTTTTGATCCAGATTGATCAACTGTCTCTATTTTTTTGTATTATTATTAAATGTAATTTAGAATAGTTTGTAATTTTTTCAAATAATTCTTAACATATTGCATTTGTCATACAACCTCCTTAAATGCAGTGGCATAATACAATTAACTTGAAATAATGCATGTATATTCTATTACAGAACATGACATTATTGTTATTATTAATCATTTAAAAATACTTATGTTTCTACATTTAAAATTATGAAAAGAAGAGCATAAGGAACCACAGCACAAGTTATAGTTTGTGATATTTAATTATTATTGCATCAAAAATTGATTATTACAATAAAAACATTAAACGTTTCGGCCACAATCTGGCCATCTTCAGTAAATTAATATTCTTAAGACGCAGAGTTACATCAAGTTGGAATAAAATTCAATCGTCAATGTGTTATAATTGTAAAAAAACGTATATACATCTATGCGACGCTGCTTCGTATAATAATGTTGGAACGTCAGAAGTCATATCATGAAAAGTGTAGAACGATAATTTCCAGATTCTAATTTAAAATAATTTATTCTATCATTAATATCTTTTAAACGGAGTATAAAACAATAGAATCGTTATCTGTTTTACAGCAAAAAATATAACGAATCTCAAGTATAATTGCACAGATAGAAATTTGTCGTGACATTATGTGTTGTTATTGGTCATATCATATCTTTTACCGCTATTTATATAAATTTGTCGTGACATTAGGTGTTGTTATTAGTCATATCATATATTTTACCGCTATTTATAACGATTCTATTGTTTTATACTCCGTTTAAAAAATATTAATGATAGAATAAATTATTTTAAATTAGAATCTGGAAATTATCGTTCTACACTTTTCATGATATGATTTCTGACGTTCTAACATTATTATACGAAGCAGCGTCGCATAGATGTATACACGTTTTTTACAATTATAACACACGACTGTTGAATTTTATTCCAACTTGATGTAACTCTGCGTCTTAAGAATATTATTAATTTACTGAAGATGGCCAGATTGTGGCCGAAACGTTTAATGTTTTTATTGTAATAATCAATTTTTGATGCAATAATAATTAAATATCACAAACTATAACTTGTGCTGTGGTTGCTCTTCTTTTCATAATTTTGAATTTATAACCACATTTGTTTTTTACATTTTCTACATTTAATTTTGTTGATTTCATGTATAGTCACTTTTAGTAAATTTTTATTAAGCATTAATTTAATACATTAGTAGATACATTTGCATGCTGATGCTTGATATTTATCAATTTTGATTACGTGACTTATTTTAACACTAAAAATGAACATCGAGCAAGTGACTGAATTCGTTATAACAGTCTTCTATTTTTATAATTTGTTTATTTATTTAATGACTTGTTTTTGTTAGGGAAGGCTGTTATCAGAATAATTAATAGCGAACTGAATTGGACATACTGCACTCTAATATATGTACAGCCGGTCACAAAAAGATTTTTTTTCAATGAATTTAGAAACTAAATCTTGCTCGTAGAGTAGAGCGGTTGAGCGTAAATGGTTAGATTCATAAATAAGAATGAATCGGAGAGTAAGGCTGCATTCTGCAACCAAAAAAAAGTTGCAACTTTTCTGTGATCGGTTGTACATTAATCTTTAAGACCCAGTTTCACTACTCATGGTTAACCGAGGTTCAACTTATTCAATTCTCTCTTTTCATCAAATGTCTCTTTTCAATTCTAGAATTGGAGAATGGAGAGATGGAAAACAAATTGACTCTCGGTTAAGAGTTAACCATGAATTGGGTTTAAGAGTCTCTTTTACCAACCTCGATTAAGTTAACATGGGGCTTATTTAGTTTCACAACTTATGGTTAACTCTTAACCGAGGTTCAACTTATTCATTGTCTCTTTCTAATTCTAGAATTGGAAAGAAATGAGAAACAAATTGAAATAAGAAACAATCTCGGCTGGAACTGGGCCTAAATGAGCTCCATGTAACCATTAATTAAGTTAACCGACGATTATATGAGGCTCATTTATGAAGCTCAGTTTCCTAACAGGAATATATTTTTTATGACGTTAAAACTAATATTTCATGTATCATATGACAGGCCTTTCAAGCTTGTTGATTGGCTGTGGGCCACATACACACACACACACACAGATATAGAGGTTCTCGAATCTATTTTATAACCAATTAATAGGCGTGAAAAATTTATTGTAAACACAGTATTAGCTTAGCCATAAGAAATGGACAAATCATAGTCAATTATTCTCCTTCCATTTGATTGTAACTAATCAATTTCCTATGGCTTAAGGTTTAAAACATTTTTATATATCCGGACTAATTATTTTACAATAAGAGTACGATCAATGCGATGCTGCAAACGCTTTGAAGCAATTTTTAATTAGTCAATTTGTAAAATTCTTTCTTCTAATTGGTCCATCAAACTCTTCAAATCATTTGCAAGACTTTGACCACAGCTTAAGTCATTAATGATAAATTAGAAATCGGAAGCTAGAAATTGCCAATCATAGTCGATTATTCTTTTCGCATTTGACTATGATTGGTCAATTTCTAGCTTCTGACTGTAGAATGTGCTTAAAGGAACATATGAATTCTTGGAACTCATTCAAGTTTTTTTGTTATTAGTAAAAAATTTTTTAATTTTTAATTGTATAAAAAATTGCAATACTTGAATTTAGCATAAACTTAGCATAAACATAGACTAATAATTAGTCTACGTAAATAAACTGTGAAAAATAAAATTGTGAGTCTACGTGATTAAAAATTAGTCTACGTGAATAAACTGTGAAAAATAAAATTGTGAAATATAAAATTTTTTCAAATAACATAATATTATTTGAAAATTGTTGTAGAAAAATCTTCTATTAGGATCCTTATGTTCCATTTAGAGTCGTTATACAAATCGACTTAAAAATGTATGTTTAATATAAATCATTCATTAAATTACGTAATTGTTAATACACTTTATTGTGCTCTTTAAGTAAAATATGTATTGGTCATTTTATCATGTGAGATATTTCCATTTTACTTTTACATTTAAATTAAATCACTATAATAACTTTAATACACATAAGCGTGTGCACGTTAGTGTGTCCAATTAAATTTGCTATAAAATTTTAGTTTGAACTTTAGTTTTTAAAATTGAATTTTAGTTTTTAAAATAGAATTTTAAATAGAGTTCTATATAATTTAAATTTGAGATTTCTAATAGGCCAATGTTGATTAATGTGAGAATAGCATTTTTTTGGTATATAATATAACAATTTAATTTTGAGAATTGCAAGAAGATGTTTAAAGTTTTAATCCTGCTTTTAGATTGAAGAAATGGATGAGCGTCGTACTCAACGAAAAATTACGAATAGAATTGCAAGGACTTTTGTATCCGATATTTTGTCATCTTTATTTAGAGATGTTACATGCTGGTAATCGCCAAGCTGCAATCCAATTCCTAAAAACTCATCAGAATGAGTTTATGAGTGATACAGAGAAAGACTTCTTAGAGGAATTATCTAGTGTATTTTCGGTGCAAGACATTGAGCTGAGACCTTTGGTAAATGCGTTTAGAACTAGAAAATATAAAGTAGATCTGTCCGAGTCGGCACATATTTGCCTGAGACAATATCTTACCAAATATGGACACATAATATTAATGCAGGTAATATAATTAATTGTTTTTAAGTATATCCTTATTTATTAAACAACTACATTCTGCAGAAGATTAATCTTTTCACCTTAATCATATCAATTAAAAAAGATAATTTTAATTAATTTTAACTGCTTACATATTTTAATTAGATATACGGTAGGTCTCTCCAGGACTCTGTGTACCAATTTTAATACGTACACGTTTCCTACCATTTGTACATAAATCAAGAATATTTTTCATTAATTTTATATAGTTTATGAATTCCGGAAAGAGTCTATTAGTCGAAGATTTTTATTTATATTTATAAGAAAACATAATTTATTGGAAAATGTATTTTAATGTGAAAACTTTATTTAAAATTATATTATAAAAACATTTTTTACACATTTATGATGACGATAAATATATGTTTACATTTATATTTGCGATGCAGGAATGATATTTTATTATCTTCATGCTGCCGCGTATATCTTACTATATATATGTACACGGGTCAAGTTTCACAAATATTTTGAAAAACATTCACTCCTAAGACGTATACCTATTTACACTTATTATAAATAGCACAAAATGATAGTGTGTCAAGAGATTGATTACGATAATTCATGTGATACTCAAAATGTTAAAGAGCTGCTTTTTTATTTTGTTTAATAAAAAATAAAATTAGTTAAACAATAAAAACAATAGGGTTATAAGCCGAACTAGATATAAAAAAATATTTCCTATTTTTCAAAAAATAATTTGACTTAACTATGTAAAAGGGATCACAAACATTTTTCTGGTATTTTTAAAGACTGGATAATGAGTTTTCTTTTCTTTCTGATCTTTTTAATTTTTATCACTAATTATTTCATGTTTAGTGATCTGTGTAACATCTATTACAAGCATTCACTTGAGTTTACCATATTTTAAATTTTAACCATTTACGATGCGCAACTCGAATTACATGATAGACAACTACCTCCATTTATTTCAAAAAATGATAAATATGGATTGATTACAATATATTTTTTTTATTATCTACATTGTTTAATTTTATGATCGGCATCGTTGAAATTTTGTAAATTATTTAACATTGAGAATGATCTGATAAAGATTAAAACGTCTGTTTGAATTGTATCTATTATTTGTGTTAATTTATTATTAAATATCTAGCTCGGCTCGCAATCCTACTGCTTTTATTGTTTGTTATTTGAATCATTCTGTTATTAAATTCAGAACTAGTTATTTTTAGTGATAAACTTTAATTTTTTATTATTGTATAGATTATAAATACACACATCACAATAATTAGAAAAACAAGCAGCCTTCATCAAATGGATGGAGAAGTGCCTGAAGAGAAAAGTCAAAGATATGAAACTAGTATTAATGGTCACGTGGAACAACCATCTGGTACTGGTGTAGATCGTGAAATGAGGGAATTACAGGAAGCTATACGATTGATACAACATAATTCTCATCAGGCATTAAGATTATTTACAGTGAAAAATGCTATAGAAAAGCAAGTAACAGATCATTATTTATTCTATATGATTCTTTTGCCATTACTTATATTTTATATCTTCATACATTATTGCAGTGCAAGTTGCGGTCTTATTGCACCTAAAATGGATAAGTTAGCTGTAGGTTTTAGTACAGCTGAAATTCGTTTGTGGGCTATAGGCGATACAGTCTTGGTTAAGAAAAATGATAAGCAAACGTGTGTTTCGTCTACCTGTGATATATCACCATTTTATAAATTCAACGAGCAAGAAAGCACAGTGTGAGTTACATTTTTCCCTTAATTTGAGTAATATCTTATTAAACAATTACATAATTTTACGATAAAATTAACATAACGGTAAAATTAACGTAACAGAAGAAGCGAAGCAGGGGCCATAATATTAAGAGGACATACGGATGTAGTACACGATTTAAGATTTATTCCAGAAGTAGATATTCTTCTTTCTGTATCGAGCGACAAAGATATGAGAGCATGGAAACTCAATAATTACTCATGTACAGCAATATATAGGTAAGCAATGCTATTTTTTCAGCAAATCCTTTTCTCTCCCCTGCAGACTAAAGATTCATGAAAAATTAAGTATTAAAAATATTCGCAGTCTATTTCATACAATAAATTTTTAACAGAATCAAATAAAGACAAACTTGTGTATGTTTTAAAGTAAATCTTTTTTAAATTAAGATCCCTATGTTGATTTTATTGAATATTTTTATCTGCAGATTCATAACTTTTTCTAAAATAAGATTGAATAGAAGAAAGAAATTGTACAAAATATTGTACAAATAAAATATTGTATATAGAATGGTCCATTTAAATCAATCATCTTGAATATTTCACTTATTTTTAATGATATAAAAAAATGTTTTAAATGAAAGTGGAACGGTTTGAAGGGAGATGTGTTTTGGTCACGTTGTTTTTTTTCTAGATAGAGGTGTCAAAAAGATATAAAGACCATCTCTATTTTTTTAAATGGAATTATGTGATTTTTTTTTAGATAATGATATTCTTCTAATTATTGTGCATATAAAAATATTAAGCTAGAGATATTTAAAAAATCAATAGTTTATGATATTTAGTTTCGATATTTCACACTTTATTCTGATACATTTTGACATGGAATATAAAATATCTTGTGAATTATAAATTTTTTGGCAATTATACCCTAATACTTTTATGTACAGAATAATAAGATGAATCAATTGACGTGCAGAAAATACACAGTTGATGTTAAAAAAATTATGCAATTTACAATGTGCATGCGTATTTTTTTAAATAGCAATTGTGTTTTCTCCACACCAATTGATTCATCTTATTATTCTGTGCAAAAGTATTAGAGTACAGTTGTCAAAAAATTAATAATTAATGAGATATTTTATATTTTATGTCAAAATGTGTGAAATAAACGTAAACTATTAGTTTTTGATATCTCTATCTTAATACTTTTATATGCAGAATAATTAGAGGAATCATATTATGTAAAAAAAATCAAACAATTCCGTTTAAAAAGATGGAGATTCTTCATATCTCTTTTTGGAGCCTCCACCCCTAGAAAAAATAATAACGTGAAAAATATGTCCCTCTCAAAACCGTTTTATTTTCATTTGAAATATTTTTTATATCATCAAAAATAAGCGAAGTATTCAAGATGTTCGATTTAAATGGACCACCCTATATATTCTAATAATGCTTTTTTTCATTGTAGTGGTCATAATTATCCTATATGGTGCATGGATACCAGTGTGTTCAATTTATATATCGGTACAGGCTCACATGACAGAACTGCAAAATTATGGTCATTGGATAGAACATTTCCCTTGAGAATATTTGCAGGTCATTTTTTAGATGTCAATGTATGTCTTTTAACCATTACAATTTATGTTTATTTTAGGATAGTATGGTGATATGATTTAATTTCATCTTCTATTTCAGTGTATAAAATTTCATCCAAACGCAAGATACTTAGCGACTGGTTCCGCTGATAAAACTGTAAGATTATGGTCAAAAGATGATGGAAATCTATTGCGAGTATATGTTGGAGCGCAATCGACTATTTACACTTTAGCTTTTAGTCCAGATGGCAAATATCTGGCTGCTGCAGGTAATTATGAAAAAGATATAAGATAAATTATCAAAATTACATCTAATGAATTATTCTTTAAAGCTTAACTTTAAAACTGTTATTCAGGTGACGATAAGTCCATATATATATGGGATTTAGCAACTAATGGTTTACTGACTGAACTGAAAGGTCATAAAGATACAATCATGAATGTAGATTGGAGTTTAGATAACCAATATATCGCTAGTGCAAGCTTAGACGGAATCGTACGATTATGGCCCACTCAAGATTTCATCAAAACATTGAATGGGTATATGCTTAAATCTTCTGTTCTTAAACTTAGATTTGTTTACATTACATATTGTTTACTCTTTTCAGAGGATCGTCAAGTACTATGTTGCAATCAGAAACGCCACAAATTTATTCAACGTATTGCTCAAGCATTCTCTCATTGAATTATTACAAAAAAAGTAATTCGTTAATTTGTATCGGTACTAAGTAATTTTTTTAGTATTTATTATCGTGCTAGTCGAATTGAAAACGTACTTTTAAATTAAATTCTTTTTTTTACCTGATACAGTAATATTTTTTCAGCAAACTTGAAGCTGCCTTCAATTAAAGTTAAATTGATTTTATATATTATATGATCTAAGATTTGATGGTATCATCCATGTGATAAGTTTTTACAATATTTATAAGAAATGCATCACCTTTTCAATGTGTATACAATACAATGTGTACACATACAATTGAATCTTACTATACTCATTGATTATATTTTATTTTTCATTTTTAATGTTTTTATTATTAAAGGCGTGTTAATAGTTTATTTATGTTAATTAAGTCTAATGAACGATATTTTTTTTTATTTTAATTATTTTTATTTTAATCATTCATTTTTCGTTTCAAATGCTGTTTATATTGCACGAGATTAAATCTGCTGCTTACCATTAAATTTTTCATAATGTAATGAAAAAGGAAAACGTTAAAAAGAGGCCGATTTTTGTCCACAAAAATGTAAGTAAAAGAAATAGCTTTTTTATAAAAATTTTTTTTATAGATTTCGGCTTGAATAGGATAACGTTAATAAAACGTTCAGGATTGATGGGGAACACCCTGAAATTCACCCTGAAAATTCATGCCCAAATTTCAGGATGTTCCCTATCGATCTCGAACTTTTTATTAATATCGTATTCAGAAAGTCGAAATCTTTAAAAAAAATGCTTTTTAAAAATTAAATTTTTTTTACTTACTTTTACTTTGTGGGCAAAAATCTCTTTTAACATCATCCTTTTAAGTATATTTAATTGAATAAAAAAGGAAATATAAATTAGTAATAATTCAATGAGAGAAATTATCAGGCATTTTTTTATGTCTGTGTAATTATGTAATATAAGTTTCCTGTGGGAATATTGTCTAAGAATGGCTTATGAGAATTTTTTGTCTTGTTATAAAGACTTTTTATAAGTTGTGAATAATGTTAAAAAGTAGCAAAAGAATACAAAATTTTTATAAAAATCAATGCGTATATTATTATATAATTCGCATTACATTTTACATTTGAAAAATATACTCTTTTTAATTCTTTTTCTTCTTTTTCTTTCCGACTTTCTTATTACGAACATTAGATGACTCTTCCTTAATTTCTAAATTCCGTTTCAACGGTTTCTTAGTAGAATTTTCTTCGGTGTCAATTGTATTTAATGGAGGAACGCTAAAATTTGGAATCTGTAATCACATAAAAAATTATTAGACCGTTAAAAATGTATGAATGTTCTGTTTGTTCTCGCACACATGCCTCTCTCTCCTTACCTCTGGTTTTACGAGTTTAAAAAATAATTTTTCATGTTGTACATTAGAACTGTCCAAACTCATTTGTATAACAACAGGATCAAATGCTCGAAATACAACATCCCCGCAAGTTTGGGATTGATCCTCTGAATTATATACGAACGTGACAGACGGTGAAGCAGAATTATTTAGATATAAAGTGCCTTCCAAACCATATTTCGGTATAAGCACTTGCAAAGCATTTTTGCGTACAAAAAGAATATATCCTTCCTCATCCTGAATCTTGTTACGGAAGAATATCTATGAAACAGAAAACAATTTTGTTAAAAATAACATTTCATATCTAAGGATAGAAAGACTGTTAAAGAAACTAATAAATCGAACTAACATGTGTATGAAGTGCAACTGATGCTCGGCCAGCATATTGTGCCATTCGATTCCGATAATTCAGATTATGGCATAACGAGTGATTTTTTTTCTTATCCAATAACTCTGGATAAGTTGCATCAGCACCTATACATACAGCTAACAGTCGATGCACAATTATATCTGCATATCTGTAAGATACA
Organism: Acromyrmex echinatior; assembly: GCF_000204515.1. The sequence goes on along the minus strand of NW_011627471.1, from coordinate 265,862 downwards.
TTTAAAAAACCATGAATTAATTTAATAATTATGTTCCTTAATGGTTTTCAAATTACTTGCCTTCGAATAGGAGATGTAAAATGCGTGTAAATTGAACACGCCAATCCATAATGCTTAAATTCTTCCGGCTGATGCATTCCACTGATAAAATATACCGCTTGCAACATACATCGCGTAGCTAATATTTTTAACATTGTGTTGAAATAGGGATTTGATTCCTTGTGTGTTTCTTCCAATGATCGGGCAAATTCCTTACCGGTACTTGTATTAATAATAAAACCCTTTAAAATTAATTTAAAAAATATATATATATATTTTATAACACTATTTATAATATAACTGATAACACTGTGTGTGGTAATATATTAGATTTAATCTTCAAAATAAAAATCGAAAGAAATCATTACTTTCTAGTTTTTAAATTTTTAGATATTAACTATCTAACTAAACTTTGGAATTATATAAAGTTCTATACTAAATGGTAATACCTGATTTTTAGCAGCTTTAATCAACGGTTCAAAATTACTTTGTGGTGGTTCAGGGTGTCTTCTCAACATAGCGCATTCTGGAAATTCTGCTAATATTTTTTCAGCAACACTAATGTTTGCAAGCAGCATAAATTCCTCTACCATAGAATTAGTGTCTCGCAACTTTTTTGCTTCTACATCAATGGGATCGTGCGTTTCGCTATCTACTTGGAAACGTATCTCCGGTGATGCTAAAGTTAAAGCACTGCAAATAAATTATTTTACATTAAATTTAACATAAAAAATTTATTGTGAAAAATAAACCGATATAACTTGGAATAATTTAATAGATATATCTGAATTATGAACAATCATACCCATTTTCTAAACGTTTCTTTTTTAATTTCTTTGCCAACTGATTTAATCCTCTCAATGACTTCGCGATAGCATCTTGCTGAGTAGCATCGTCAATTTTCAATTGAGCTTCTTCATATGTCATTGCTTGACGCGAGCAAATTATAGATTTGCAAAATCTCATATTAATTATATTTGCGTCAGAGTCAATTTCCCATATACAGGAAAATGCAAATCGTTCTTCCTTACCCCGCAAAGAACAGAGATTCGAGCTAAGTAATTCTAAAATAAAAAAACATAATTTATGTTATGACTACCTATATTTAAAATGAAGTGCTGCTATCTCACCTGGAACCATGTCGATTCGTTTATCGACAAGGTATACAGTAGTAGCACGTAATGCTGCTTCTTTGTCCAGTGCAGTCCCAGGCCTTATAAAGTGAGATACATCTGCGATATGCACACCAACATCGAAATTACCGTTTGATAAACTTCTACAATGTAACGCATCGTCAATGTCAGTACAGCCTGGTGGATCCACAGAACAGATGTCTAAATATCGAAGATCTTCCCTTTGCGCAACATCCTACAAAAATTATATATTACTGAGTTACATTTATCTAATTATTTATACTCGTATTATGAATTATCTTTTATGTAATAATCGAGATAACTAATTAATAACGAATTACTGTTTCCGTAATGATCCATGGCAGCTTTGGAAGAAAGCTAAGAACAGCATCAGAGAAACGGCTGTGTGGAACATCGTGCTCCAAAAGTAATACTTCATTCTCCGTCTCTTTATCCCCTATATTACCAAGTGCTCGTACAAAGTGACCAAGCGGATATCTCGAATTTCGTGGCCATGAATCTAGTGCGACAATAATTCTCTGCTTACTCAATATTTCGGCCTGTCTAGTCTCAATTCTTATTTTTGGAATTTTTCTCTCAGCCGGCACAAACAAGTGCCTTACATTCTATACAACAGATAAAAATAATACAGAACAGATAAAAAGATTATTATAATGTCATAACATAAAAGATTTTTACCGTTTTAATTGCACTTGGCTGCAGTATTCCACAATATTGTCTCCATTTTCTCCTGATAATACCGACAATTTTGCCCGTTGGTATTTTCTCTTGCATTTTTGACGAACTCTGCTTGCGGAGTGCTTTCTCTTCATCTTCTGCGTCGTCGCCAGCATCTGTACTTTCTTCATCTTCCAAAACAATTTCACTAGGTGATGACCACTTATCATCTGGCAGCATTTCAACTGCAACTATATCACCATCGACTGCTCTGTTGAGATGAGCTCGTCCTTGCACAAATATCTAAGACAATAAAAATAAAACAATAGAAAGAATGATACTTGTAAACAATTGTTATATATACATTGTCAAATTTCAGCAGCATTATAATCAATGAAAAATTGATTATAATGCTTAATATATGAGAAAGTTTCAAAAGTCTTAATATAACAAAAATAAAATTTTGAAGTTTTAGTTTTATATTTATGTGAACTCAAAATAGTGCTTTTAAAAGATTTAAAAATAATTATGATGTGTGTCTTGGGCGGTTTGATTATTCATTATCACTTTCTAAATAGACATTCAATAATTTTCTTTTTAAGGTCGACAATATTGATGCTTTAAATATTCGCAATTATGTATCTTACATGTTTTTCTCTGCCTTCAACATTCACATTTCCTTCGAGAAAATTTTCTCTTGATGCCAAAAATGTTCCTTGCAACAATTTTCCAGACGATATACCGTTGTGCACTTCCGTGGGTGACAGATGGCAAGGAAATAATTCTGGGCCATGAATATCCGAAGAGTAAGAACGTTTAGATAATTTATCCAACAGAAAACTTGCATTTTCCAACGACGCGATATAATCTTCCACTATGAAAAAGATGTATGTGCATAATTCTAAATATCACATTTGTATCAAAATAATATAATTTAATAGAATAAAATCAAATATATCTTACTCGATACAACAAATAGTCCCTCTTCAGCTGCACGCGTTTTATTTTCCATATCGTCTGTTAACAAAACAACATTTATGTTGTTATCATCGGAATTCAAATGGGTATTGTACCATTTAACTGCAACTCGTATTGCTCTGTCATTGCGATCGTTTGTCTTCTCACCCGGTTCTCTTTCAATATAAGTTTCCCTGAAATGTAACACTTTATAAAATAATTATTATATAATACAGCATAAAATCTAAACATATCTACTAAAATAAATTTAGATTTATATATCCAAATTTAATATATTAAAAATATGTTGTAAACAAAATTTTAAAAGCAAAATATAATCAAATACATAATCTTCCTCCTCTGTGTAAATTATTGTACATATATATATACCGATGATGTTCATTGATGAATAAAAAAAAATTTCTTGTTGCATTCCCTATAATATGCTTTAATTTTTTATATACAGTCGCACTTTTATGCCGAATCTCTTCCAATACTGTTTGCAAGATGATCACATTAGTAATAACATTTTCCTCCAATATGTCTATCTATAATTAGAAATCAAATTAGACAATCTGATAAAAAATTCATATAAAATGATGCCTAACATGATGCCATATTATGATGTATTTGCTACAACTACTTACTTGATCCAGAATTATATTTGTATCAAGTACAAGAAAATATGGACTTGGAATTAAGGAAGACTTAGCACCAGCGTCTTCCATATCCAATACCATATCCCGAGGCCTCGCTTTGCACTTCATACATGTTTTAGAGCCACAGTAAATATCATCTCTGAGATAGTGTTCTCTGACAGTCTGATACAAATGAAAAATTATCCATTTATTAATAAAGTTTTCGAATAAAATATGATATATATGAGTTTATAATTCTGAGCAAATTTAATTATATTTAGAATTAAAATATACTCAGAAAATTTCTTAAAACATTTTCAAAAGGATCAACATCTCTACATACTTTAAATATATTTCCTCCCTTTGTTTTTCTGAAAAAAACCTTTGTTGTTAACATATCTACACACGTTCATTTAAACGCTGTTAACACAGTACGAATTTCTCTCTTTAATAGTTTCTTGATAATTAATTCTTCTCAAAACTATTGAGATGAGATTCAAGTTACAAAAAAAGCTGATTACTCAAGTTATAAACTGATAACAGGTTAGGATTTAGGAAGCATCAGCATGTGACGATGAAGATCATCAAGTACTTTTGACGGCCGAAAGGTGTCACTCCATCGATAAATGCGTTTGGCGTGCTTTGAATTTAAATAATTAGATGGCACTAGATGATTAATTGATGCTGAATTGACTGATATTGTCCAGAGATTGTATTCTTAAAAAAATATAGAATCGTTTAAAAATACCGTAGTATACGCAAAGTTGGAAAGTTATTCATAAATTACTTTTTAAGTTACCTTGTATGTGTTTATTAAAGAAAATAAATATAAAAAGTAATACAAAATTTGACCAAATGATAAAATATCAGTATAAAAAATAATATATCCAAACTTATTGTACTCAAAATTTCTATAATAAAAATTATAAGTAACTTTCTCAATTCCTAATAATATACGTTACACATATGATTGATTTTTTTTAGTATTTTCGTATGCAATATTTTTTAAGAATAATCCTAGTGATAATTTTTCTCAGAATTTTTTATATAATTTTTCAGAATTTCTATATAACTTTTCAGAATTTCTATTATATATAATTTTATAACTTTCTCACATTTTTTTATTACGAATTGGAACACTTCTCAGAAAATCTACATCTTTTCTCAGAATTTTTCATAATTATGAAATATCGTAAAATTTCTAAGATTTTTTTATAGTTATAAATATAATTTCTAATAAAATATAATTATAAAATCTAAAAAATTTAAAAATATTTTTTTTAAATTGTATGAAAAGAAATTTTAGAATATTTCAGAATTTACTTGCATGAAAAATTCTGAGAGATGTAAATTTTTCGAATATTTCTGATGAGTATTTCTGAAAAATGTTCTAATTCGTAAAAATTATGAGAAAAATTTTCATCAGAGAAGGCCCGCAGTTCGTTCTAATTGTATTTTTATGTTTTCGAATATAGGTCTATTTTCTATGATTGAACTAGTGTATACTTTTAGGCGAATGGTTTATCCCTATTTCAGTATCTCCGAGACAAAACATGTCCATTTTGAGATGTCCAATTAAGCTTACAGAATTGTTTCGGAATTTTTATTCGAAGTTTAGATTTTTTAAACAAAAAATTGTTTATAATTATGACCACATAAAAAAATACAGTGTAGATAGATGTTTTTCCGCAGAATAATATAAGGAATTAAATGATCGAATCGAATTAAATCATTTTCAGCCATTAAAACGTTGATTGATCAGTTAGTGCACTTTCTAAGCGATTTTTTATTAGGGTAAACGGCTCATCTATTTTGGAACTCAAAATAAGAAAGGTAAATATAATGTATATTTGATATTTATCGAAAGTAAGAAAGAGTTCTAGAGTGCAGTCTAGTGCAGTTTAGTGCAGAAACAGAAAATAGAAATAAATAATAAATTTGTTAGAAAAAAAATCTGAACATTACAGATACAACTTTGACGGAATTCTGATTGTTTAATTGAAAAAATTAATTCAAAAATTTCAAAAATTGCAGCAAAATTTTTATCTATTATATAATTTGCAATACTTAATCCTAATCTTTTTCTCCGTACGTATGTTAAACAGCAAGAAATAAACAATTTTATAAAAGTTAATAGAATAATATCTAAAAACTATTTGATAAGTTAATTACTAATTAAATTAATTGAATGTATAAAAAACTAACAGACCCGTTGGTCTATTAGAAAGAAGAAATGAGTTCCTGAATCAGTCTTGCTTTAGACTTGGATCGAATCGACGAACGTGCTTCTGTTCGACAGCGGTCCCGTCCCGATTGACTTATTCGTGAAAGGAGCCTTATGTTATTCGTTTGGTCCAATCTATCGCTCGACGTGGGAGGGAAGAGACAAGGGAAAAGGTAAGGATTTTTACGAGCGGCGTGGACTGCGGCGAAGAGCTCGCGCGTGCAAGCAACGCCCGTCGCGGCAGGGCAAAGGATAAGGCAATATTGTGCGACGGCGGGTCGCCTTTAATGTAAACATTTACGCCTCGTGGCAACGCTAAAATATGAAGCCGTCCCTCGAGACGGGAGCCACAATCTATAGCTCCAAATAATTTATGAGGTCCCCTCACCGAGACGACAATGTCCTACCCATGATGGTCCTACCTACACTGAGAAAATTGTCTTGAAAATGGACTAACCAAAAGAATTAATCTAATTATATCGATCAGAATTCCGTTATTTCAATTGGAATTCTAATAGATTTAAGAGAATTCTAATTTACAGAGAATTCTGATTCGCCTATTTTCAACCAGAATTTCAATTAACTTAACCAGATATTTTTCTCAGTGTACGTTCTGCGCTATTTGGGAGATCTATATTCGAAGAATTCATAGAATCCTTGTTCTCGTTTCAACCAACCATTCGATCTTTTGTACAAACAAACATATGAAATTAAGAGATCATAAACAAAAATTTCCGACAGTCTTTTCTCTTGATTGTGTCTCCCAAGAAACATACCAATTAAGTTATGAGAAAGTTAAAATGACTTTATTTTGACGTTATGAAAGTTAAAATATTTAGTTAATATAATAAATTTAGTTAATATAATTTTTTACAATTAAACTTTGACTATTTATTGACGTTAAGAATTAAAATAAAGTCATCTTAATTTTTTTGTTGACTTTTGTGTGTTCCTTGGGTTGGATCTCTTATTATATATGAAAGCTGCAATGTTACGTATGGTGAAAAAACATCAAAATTTGAGAAGTGCGCTTTGTCAACAAACACAAATATATACATATGTATATATGTGTAGTAAAAGCGTAAAATTTAGTAAAGTCGTGATATTTTGATGAAAAAAATATCTGATATTCTTTAGTATTTTTTTTTTATTTATAAAGAACCTTGTAAAAATATTTTTTATAAAAACTAAAAGTTTTATAAAAACATTTTATATTGTTTTTCATTTCATTATAAACTAATGAGTGAATAATGTGTAAAGTAATAAAAAAATATATTAAATTATGATGGATAAGTTTGATTTTATTACATTATACAATAAATATTTCCAATTAATATTTTCAAACTTTCGACCAGCAGTATATAAATAAAATTTAAAAATTATCAAACTATAAAAATCTCACCTAAATGTGCAAAAATAATACATTTTAAATCAACATATATAGGAAAACATTATCTAGTTTCCATTTGTTAGTATTCTAAGTCATTCTCCTTCAAATTTTTGCATTTATGGCTTTTCTTAATTTTCCTTGCTTCCAATTTGCTTTTCTTTGCTCCAAAGTTTTTCCAGATAGTACAAAGAGTCAAGGAGAATTTAATCATATCATCAATTCTGAATTCATTTTCAGATTCAAAAAGAATTCTTTTTAGAACTTTTCAGAAAAGAATTTTTTAATCTAAAAATGAATTCAAAATTATGATATACGACTGAATTATTTTTGCATTCTCTGTGCTATCTGGATCTTCTTGTCTAGATGTTGGTTCTATTAAAGACTTGTTCTTTTCAGTTAAATTTGCACATTCATCTTTTCTCTTTTTCTCTCCACCGTGGAGAGAAGAGGAAGAAAGATGAATCGTGAAAGAGCTTTAGCTAAAAAGACCTTATGTGAAGAGGAATAACCGCCATAACGTGAATACCGCCGTACTTTCTGTATGCGAGACGAGGAGCTTCCAGTCACGGCTATAACGTCCCCGCAAGGAACGTGACCGCGTGGTAATCGCCCCTGTCTCGCCTCGCCGCGACAAACGACTATAAAATGGCAGTAAAACCGACGTGGGGGGATGAGCCCAAATACAGGACTAAGGTAGAAAGAAAGAGAAATAAGGAGAGAAAGAGATCAGTTCGGGTCGAGAGGGTCAGTTTGCTTTGACATTACCCAATCAAAACAGGGACTCCTTCTCGCGTTTCTCCCGGCTGTTCTCCAACATATATAAGCGAATCGAAGGATAAAGGCTCTTTGGTCGCTGCGATTTATCGCCTTTTGATAACTACTCGTTCGAGAGCGCCGAGAGATCGATGCAAACACATTTAAGATTTTGTTGAAAAGTAACTCTTCGAGAAAGTGTAACTGGATCTTTCGAAAAAGTTAGAGCACGCTAAATTACGTAGACTTCCATATAAAGTGGTTTTAGATTTCTTTCGTAATATGAAAAAGTTACGAAATTGTAAAGAACTCATATTTGCATAAAAATAACACATTGGAACAAATTTTGATCGAATAAGAGAAAGATTTCTGTTTTGGGTTTAAAGATAATGTTTATATGCCAATTTGCAAATACATTTTTCAATTTTATAAATTCCGCGTCGATTCAGTTTATCGGATTTGAAACACAATCGTAAACTGAAGTTAGAAATAGCATTAATTTACACACAACACATTTACATACAATATAAATTACATTGATCGTCAATTTAATGATACTAATATAAGTATTTGAAATAAAACACCACAAAGAATTTATTGCGAAAAGTATCACGTACCTCAGCCGGGGTTAAATTTTGATTAACTTTTTGTTTCTCAATGAGTATAGATAATGGATGCATGTTTCTTGCAAGGCTTTTTCAAAAGATCCTAGGTAGCAAGCTGTCGTTATTTTAATGTCGATATTTAATCATTTTAAATTATCGACGCCATGTGATCTATTTAAGATGTAATAATGACGTCATCTTTTTGACCAATTAATGATGTCATTTGTTTATGACGTCTTTACAATGTCATACTTAATAACGTCGAATAAATGGCCAATTGTCGATGTCATTAGGTCGACTTAAATAAGTCACATGGCGTCAATAATTTAAAATGATTAAATATCGACATTAAAAATAGCAACATTATTAGTGATCAATTAATAACGTCATATATTTATTCCGTTAATAACACGAAAATAATAATGTATTTTTGATGTCACTTTATGACATTGTGTGAGTGATAAGAAATATAAGAATTCACAGTCATTTCATTTTTACGTTTAGACGTCAAGGAATTTATTAAAATGAGGTAGATTCTTAAAATGAGGTAGAAATTACAAAAATAATTGAATTTACTAGAATATTTATAACTTCAACACCTAGCAAATTTGTTCATTTTGTAATTTTCGTCTCAAGAACTGTATAGATTCATTATAAGAATAACTAATGATGCCAAATGGACGACACCTTGTTACCATCCATAACACGAAAAAAAAAGACGTATTTTTTACATCGACTTATGACGTTATGTATTTGTAACAAATCCATGTCATTTTTACGATGTAGGACGTCATTTTAAACGTCACATTTATCATAATTAATGATGTTAAATAGATGACACCTTGCTACCTGGAGTTTTAGCCGTCGGTTACCTTGGGTAATGCTAATGCTGACGGTACCGTAACTTTCAAGCATCATAACTTAAAAAGTACTTAATAAAAAAATATTTTCTTATAGTGTTTTGGAAAGCTCTCGACATCTGCTATTAGATTCTGGAAACAAAAGTAGGGTGTTCTATTTAAAAAAATCAATGTGATCTTGACTGACCTTGGTGACACAACCCAAGGTCAAACTGATAAGATCATTAAATAGATCTTTTTAAACCCTATAATTTTTGTCTAAAACATTTTTCTCAAAAATGCATACTTTCCGAGATATTTAGCCGGTCTGGAACTTTTGGGTATTGTATATTCTTTTATTAAATCGATTTATTCCAGATATGATTGCACGCCAATAACTTTCGATTAATTTTAACTAATTAGATTAGAAAGAAAGAAAGAAAGTAAGAAACTTATAAATTTCGCAATAAGTTTCTTACTTTTTTTCTTTTTTTCATTCTAATCTAATTTAGGAGGGATTATTAGCGTTTCAGAATGATTGTATTGAAAGTCCGAAAGTTCGACGTGCAATCTGGAATAAATTGATTTAATAAAAGAATATATATTAGGTGTTGGAATTAATTCGTAGCGTTTTTAATGAAAGAATGTTATTTATTTCACATGAGCATTAAAAAATACATTAATGAAAGTACTTCCCATCACTTGTAAAACGCTACGAATTAATTCCAACACCTAATAACGTATTATTTGAAACATCTAATTTTGACCGATCATAGCTTTCTTCATCGTATCTTTTGATGTATTCACATACACGTGGTTTAGCGCCTTATAATGTTTATTATATTTATATTACTCATTAAGGATTATTGAATATTTTTACTAGCTAATGCAGAGGTATAAATCATTTTTTGTATCTTTTCCCTTTTATCAAATTTATAAGTTAATGAAGGCACCTACATGTTGGTGTCTAGGAGCGGCAAAATGCTTAATCCGTCATTGGCTGTAATTGAGGATTAAAAATAATACAATAATTTTTTTAGATTTTATTATGTTTTTCTCGGAACGATGAAACAATCGCTTCGAAAGCAGGACGTCTGATCATACATTATATATTACAGAGAGGCCAAATTAGAATATATCTGTAATGGATATCGATTTAAAAAGTCAATCGTCGTTCTTAGCGGACCAACTTGTCGACAATAGCGCAATAGCGACCGCAGCCGCGGCGGGAGGGGGAGAGAGTGGTATGAACAATCGAACACGACCAGCCGGTCGATGTTACTAAACATGGTCATTGTGCCGGGTTAACAATACCCCGCTATATCAGCAACATTGGCGTCCGTAAGTCCCAGCATTTGGTCAACAAATCGCGCACCCGGCCATGAGGCAGCTGAAAAATATCCGCGGCCGCGGCTTGACCACCGTTGTTCCCATTTGTTTCTCTTCTGTCGCCAAACTCGCGTGATCCACGATTTCCCGTGGATCTCCTTCTCGCTCCTGATAAATCCTCCGTCCCGAGCTAAATCGCACGTAATTAAGATGGAACGTATGAAATTCAGCTTAACCATTTCCTGCCTCCTGTTTTTTAGAGTCCCTTCAGACTCGCTTATTGAAATCATGTTAAAAAAATTGTTGTTTAAATTTAATTCATATTATATTCAATTAATTTTTTTCAAAATTTTAACTATTTTTCCCAGCTATAATGTACATTAGATCTCAGATAATGTTGATAGAATTAATTTTAACGAATAATATCTTCTAATTTGATGTAGAGTGGGAAGAGCCGAAAACTTTTTGAAGAATCTACAAGTAACATTATTCTTTGTACATATTAAATTTTAATATTTCAAGCCTCTTTACTTGAACGTTACATTGGCTACTTTTCTTTCAGGAGACATATAGAAAAGTCTATCTTTGTTACTCATTAAATGACGTTTGTAAGTATTGATTGCGTCGTCTTCTAAAAGGAATGCATCAATGTGAACATTTGTGTTGGTGATCGTGGCATAGAGAGTTATATGCTGCTCTTTAAGCCATTCGGGTTCAAAACTACTCTCAATACATATCAAATGATTTAATCATTTCTTGAAGAGAATGACACCGAATATTCTTGCCATAAGAACTTTTTTAAATAGCTCGTAATCGGTATTAAGATTGTTGCAGACATTTAGTAGTATATGTAACACACATGTATATTGCTTGCTATATAACTGGTTACTTCGTAATACTTAATATTATTTATTTAAGATATATGTATTACATTATTGTGTTTGTTAGATTTTCAATGTCAGAAGTTACATTTGCGAAATTATTGTGTTTCCTGATATACTATACAATAATAAATGAAAGCATTACACAATATATTACTAATAAACGCATAAAATTAACCTTAATATTTAAATTAATATATGTATATAAAATTTATTTTTTACTTACATGAGTTTCGTCAAAGGTAATGAGAATGACATGTTAACAATATATTATTTATACACGCTGACAAAGACAACGTGGTTGTGGCGTTAAACAAGTCTGATTATAGCAAAAAAATGGAAGCAATGTTTAGTGATTGCAATACTTACATACAAGTTGAATGAAATCCAGTGAACAAGATTATCATTAATATGAAGAATATGTTGAAGGGATGGAAAGAGAAGTTTCGAAATTATAAGTGAGTCTAATTATAAATATTTAAATTCATCCAATTTTATCACAAGCATAGAGTGTTCTTTAAGTTTACAAGTCTGATTGTCCGTTGCGCATCATAGTTTCCTCCATTGGAAGTCCTCTGCATAACTTAGCGACTTTCCTATACAATATTCTAAAAAATAGTTTGCCTCCGGCCAATAGTCACATAGGTAATAGTTTTCAACTTATTAAGAACATAAAAAAATCTCAAAATTGATAATAATGACACGCTCTTCTCTCTGGATGTAGTTTCTCTTTTTATCAATGTTCCAATAAATTTAGAATAGAAGGAATAAACAAGAGATGACATCTCATACAACCCAACACTTGTTTGACAAATGCAAAGTTTTTAAATGGAATAAATTTAGTTCTTGATTCTATATATTTTAATTTCAATGACAAAATTTATAAATAAACATTTGGCGTATCTATGGGTTTACCGTTATCGTCAATAATTTCAGACATAGTCTTTCAAGACTTAGAATCTGACATTTTAAACAACTGTTTGACAACTAAACCATTGTTTTATGTACGCTACGTGGATGACATTGCTCTCACAATTAACATACATTGATAATCTTTGTAATATGTTCAACAATTACCATCCGAGACTTAGATTTATATTAGAAGAGGGAGGTGACAGATTGAATTTCTTGGATGTGACTCTGATAAAAGGCAAGGATTCAGTCATGTATAATTAGTATCAAAAAAACATGTTTTTAGAGCATTTTTTGAACTTTTATTCCCAGCATTCTCTAAGTCAAAAAATAGGTATGATGTTGGATCTGATAGATAGAGTTCTGTTACTGTCATACCCTTCCTTTCATAAAAAAAAAACTTTGATAAAATTATAAAAATTTTGTTGAATAATGGATACCGATTAGAATTAATTTTCTCTACCATTACGAAAAGACTATATAAAAAATTTAATTTTGGAAAATTTAATTAATGGAACAGCAATGCTACCAAGAATGAAGAGAATATTTAAAAAAGAAAACGAATATTTTTCAGAATATCTTACATAGCAGGAATTTCTGATAAAATCAAGAATTTTATCAAGAGTTTTAGGGGCTCCGCACAATAAAAGGAACAGGGAACAGAGAGCAGAGAATAAGAATTTCAATCAAAAACTGTGTATTCCACAGTACTTGATTTCTGATAGGTTAAAATTTTTAAGATAAAAAAAGATAAATTTTTTAGTTAAAAAAAGTTAGTTCTAGAGTCTACATATTTAATTTTGGTAACAAAATCTATAGATAAACGTTTGGAACTCTTATAGGCTCTCCGTTGTCTCCTATTATTGCTAATTTAGTAATGAAAGATCTTCAGAGAGAGAGGCATTGGAGAGATTTGGTTATGAATTACTTTTCTACTATAGATATGTTGACGATATTGCGACAGCAATTTCGAATCACCTTATTAATGAATTTCTTAGTATTTTTAATTCGTTACACTCGGGAATACAATTTACCTTGGAGGTTGGTGGTGAAAAACTGAATTTTCTCGATGTGACGATCATTAATGCGAATTGTAAATTAGAGTTTAATGTTTTTCACACACAAGCCAACCTTTTCAGGCTGCTATCTTAACTTTTTATCCACCCTCTGTCTCAAAAAAAGGATGTTTTGATGAACATGGACGGAGAATTTTTATTATCTCACCCCAAATATCATGAGAAGAACTTGAATTTTATTATCAAAACGGTTTTAGACAATGACTATCCCATCAAGTTTATTTTTACTACTATTAATTGCCGACTTAGATCTTCCCTAATTAAACAAAAAACTTTTTTCAGTCAGTTTGTAGTGGCGGCAGATACCTTTTTCGTCGTCGATTATCTCGGACTCACGTTGTCCTATCAACATTCGAAAATGCGAGCCTTGATCGAAGATGTATCTCGACAAGAAGTTCAACGATGATTCCTGGGAAAAGAATTGGGTTTATTCTGAGCATCCTAGTAAAGAATTCGAAAAGTTTTTAGCTGTGGAAAGTTCTGAAACGATCAAGAAAATGATAAAGGGATCTAGACGTTGCAAGACGCAAGTTTTACGCTCTCAGTAAGAAATTTACTTCACTTAGTAATAAGGATAAAACCCTTGTTATTTAATTTACTAATAAATATACATTAAATATACGAGTATATAGAGAAAATAAAGCATGAACAGAATATTGACTGCGGAGGTGGATATGTTAAAGTATTTGACTGTTCTCTCGATCAGAAAAATATACGAAAGTCCTTATCAGATTATATTTGGACTGGATATTTGTGGACATAAAATCAAAAAGTTTATGTTATCCTTAGCTACAAAAAAATCTTCTAATCAACAAAGATATCCGTTACAAAGATGACATTTACACGCATTTGTACACTCTGATTGTCAAACCTGATAATACCTTATTGATAACGAAGAAGGCGAATTAGAGGTTGATTGAAGCTTCTTCCTTCCGAAAAAGATTAGGGATTCATCTTAAATCAACTGAAGCAACTAAATCCGAAGATTGAGATGATGAGATGAATGAACGGTGAATGGAAAGCGCCCATGATCGACAATCCCGATTATAAAGGTGAATGGAAACTAAAACAAATTGAGAATCCCAACTACAAGGGACCGTGGATCTATCCCGAGATTGATAACCTCGAGATTGATAACGCCCAATCTCGAATTGTATAAACGTGATAAGATCTGCGCTATTGGTTTTGATCTGTGGCAGGTTAAATCTGGTATCATTTTCGATAACGTTTTGATCATCGACGATCCAAAAGTTGCGTGCAAATTTGGAAAAGATGTCTGAAAATCCACTTTGGAAGATGAAAAGATGAAAGAATCACAGGATGAGAGGAGGAAAAGAAACGACGAGATTTAGAAGCCAAGGAAAACGAAGATAATAAGAATAATGAGAACGATGAAGATGCAGATGAGGAAGAGCACACTCACTCAGATAACGATGAGCATGACGAATTGTAAATAAATGTGTCGCATGTGGACACAAATATAGACTGTATGTCAGAAGCTACGTGGTCGCGACACGCAGTAAATTCTTCCACAGACACAAAATTGTAATATAATAAATTACATAGTAAAAATACATAGTAGCAAGAGAGCAGGATAAATATCCTTGTTGATTACGTTGTATTGTCCACAAGAACATCATGTTAAATTTTGTTTTAAGCTTTTAAATAAAAAAACCTTGCCCAGTTTTTGGCTAGTGCTTGATATCACAGCGCCTAAAACATTCTTAGCCACTCAAAAATTTGTATTTGAGTGAATCTATTATTTTGAAATATTACACGCTTAGCTTAAGCGATCTACATTTATGCAAAGTATGTGCTGGAATACGGAAAGAATAGATATAGAAGATAAAAGATAGAAAAGGAGACATATCTAGCCCGTGTCCTCCATCGGCGCAGCTCCACTCTTATGCCCGTTTCCACTACAATGTAGATTAATTTTAATTCAGTTCAACTTACTCTTCGTCTTTTTCTAGTTCTAAAAATTAGAAAAAGACGAAGAGTAAGTTGAACTGAGATTAAAGTTAATTTACATTGGTGGAAATGGACATAAGTTGGTCAGTTTTTGTTTGTCAAGTATTTTTATATACATTAAAAGGTAATTAAGATATAATTTAAATAACATGATACTATATTATATATAATATATACATTATTTCAATTTCCGTACAATGTACGTGTAATTCAAAGGAAAAGAAAATTGCTCCAATTATTAAAAAAAAAGACAAAACGTAAGAATGATAGATATGTGCAAATGTGACTGAGTGATTATAATTGGTATGATTATGTAGAGGCAATCCAATAATTATGTAATAAAATAAATAAGACTTTTCTTTTTAACAATCAAATAAAAAGAAAGATATACAAATAGATAAAAAAAACGTCATGATTTATTTTATCATTCTTATCATATATTTATGACAAATTTGAGAACATCACTAACTCTTGATGTCAAATTATCTTTCTTCAACATTAATAAACTTGATGATATTATTAAAGCTCAAAAATATTCATTTGAATGATTCAAAGAGAAATGTAGTTTACAAGATTGATTGTAAAAATTGCAATGCATCCTGCGTAGGACAGACTGGGAGAAAATTGAATACTAGGATTAAAGAACACCATAATGATATTTAAAAAACTTGAAATCTGTCAGTCATTTCGGAACACGGATTACAATTTCTGAATTTATGTTATGATACAGTAATATAATGTCTTCCATTGTGCAGTCAAGGAATGCAGTAGGTATTTAAGATTCACTTTCCTCTTCACAACTGTCTTGCGCTAATTCTTTATTTCTCTTTAGCGATCATTTAGCCGTACAGCTTTTGACAGTTACGCTCTTAAATTTGGAATTGAGAGATTTTAGCTACTTGCTGCACTCTGCGATTTAATCACATGAATTTTAAACAAGAACATCACATGTAATTACTGCATCGCTAAAGATGGCTCGAATGGAGCTGAAACATTCGATCGATTTATAGTATAGAAAGGAAATATATTATTGTTAATATCAAACGCACCGATTACTGTGCTATTATTGCTCTCAATGCTCAAATATTTCTAATGTCTGGTTATTATCTAGAGAGCTCGATTTAGATTATTATTCTATTTTTTAATAAATAATATATTTTTAAAGCAATAAGGTATAATACGCAAACAACTGGAATGCACTTTGCAACTAAATTAATTACAAATATTTCAACTATAGTTTTAAATCCCCTTTAATAAAAAAGTTATATATGTAGAAACTCTATTGTTAATTTCGTTAATAAGTACATTGTAATTGTTTGCAAATTATATTTCTTATCGCCTTATAAATATTATTTATGAACAATCGCAGATGTTCATAAATATAAGCAATTTATATTTATATTTGATTCGCATATTCTTGGAGCCATAAAACTATTTATTTTAAGAAAAATATAACGCTTAAATTAGGCTTTCACGAATATTATGTTCAAAGATGCCAGAAGATTTGCGGATTATCGCCATGTTTTTATCCATTATAACATTTCGGGAACCATGCCGTTCACTTCATTAGGACGAGGAGCGCACTGATACGGCGATAATCCACAAACTTTCTAGTATCTTTTAAGAAAAATATATAAAAGGACTAATCTCTAATCTCTACATTTTCTTTCAGCCGATTTCCTATCGAATATTTGAATTTTTAAAAGAACTTTGTTTATTATAAACTTCGAAATCTACTAAATCTATATCCTAAAAATATATATATAAATAATAAAAAAATAATAAAAGAACTACTAACCCTACTAACGTTTCAATTCTTCTTTTTAAAATCGTTGATTTTGAATGGTACTTATTTAAAAAAACAAGACTGACTGAAACATCTATGAACTTTTGCCTTGCTGGCAGTTTCTAGCAATTCTGGTCGTTTCACGAAAAAAATTCAATTGAATAAAGGATCGACAGTTCAAATATTGACGCTTCATTTTGATGTTTCAATTTTCGCCTCCTAGAAGTTTTGTTTACGCTTCTGTTACTCTCCCATTACATTCGACTTACGCTCTGATTTTTATTTTCGTCAGGGTTGACCCGCGTCTGTGAAAGTTACTATAGATATTGAAGTTACTAGTGCTTCTACCCCGGACCAGTTTATGCGCGCATTTTTCTTACTAACACAACGTTATTGGACTTCACAAGTAAAGCAATAGGCGGCCACTGCGCGCATATGCAGGATATTGAAATGCTCTCTTGACGTATATGCGCGCCGATATCAACTCATTCGGTTAAATGGAGATCCCACGAGTATAAGGAAAGTGGCACGAAAGCATTCATGTCCACGGAATTGCGGAAGGCTCGCCATTAAGCAGCGGATCTTTTCCCGCATTGTCGGTCGGTCGCGATTCGCGGATCGAATGCGAAGCTTCGCTAGAAGTCGGGGCTGAGCACGACTGCGCGCCGAATTGATGTTTCGGAACGAGCCTTCAACCAATCGTGGGAAGCGAACGGCTCGCGGATGCCGCCCCAACATGGCGTCGCGGCTTCCGCTCTTTCTCCCTCACCCTTTGTAACGCGTTTACGCGACATTTTGCGACGGCTGTTTCATTTATCGGTACGTCATTCCCTCCGCAATTTGGCTCTTCCTTTCTGCATGCAGTCACAAACGTATTGTAAAATGTAGAAATTACAGTCTAATATAATTAACATTTTTATCAGACAATAAAATATGAATAGTAACTATAAATAATAAATTATAAATAATAAATTAATTATTAAAGACTCCTTTACTTAACAATAAATAGTAAAAATAATATGAGCTAAAGGGTCATAGGAGGTTATAACTAGATTGCGCCGATTCCTATGGCCCTTTAGCTCATATTATTTTTACTACTTATTTTTTATCAGATAAGTATAATATATAATATATAAATAAAAAAAAAATAAAGTTTGATAAGTATATTTTTTGTTTAAAACAAATCATTGTAATGATTCCTTTTTTAATAAAAATTAAATGAAAAATAATAAAGAAAAGAAAGAATTATAATTTGGTTACAATGACTTCTTCTTATCAAGATTTAATTTTATAATCTCGGTAGTTTTCTTCCCTCTTTTTATATTTTTTTTTTCTTTTCTTTCTTTCCCCCTTTTCTTCGTTATCTTTTCCTTTATGTAATTTTTCTTATATTCTATTTATTTTTCTTTGTACCTTCTTTTTAATTATCTGTATATATTTTTAAAATATATACAGATGTCTTAGAACATTAATAAACGCCTTATCTATCTACTCTCTCTATTTCTTATATATAAAATTTTAATATTAAATAATGTTAATGGAAAAGATGGAGCGTTTTATTATTTATTTATGACATCCTTCGGGCGTTATCGCAATTTGATCTAAAAAGCTTTATCTTTAATTGGGATTGAAATCTGTTATAGAATAAGAAATATATCCATAATTCACAAAATTCATTTAGGTACTTGAATTCTATACTCGAATACGTCCTGTACATTCATTATTTCGTTTTAACCGGGCTGCTCAATAATAATCTCAAATTTCCATTTTGTAATCAAGTGAATGCATTATTGGAACAAAACGCATTAATTCGTCCATCTTCACATTAATGTACAAAGGAGTTGAAATAAAAAAGAATGTTTTATGTGGATTTGATACAATATACCTACATATTACGAAGAGTGTAATTGTCGAATAATCGTATCTTCTCGGTATGTACCTCGCGAATATGATTCGTGCCTGCGATTCGCTATATCTTTGACAAGAGTCAGCGATTTCGACGCGATATCGTTCTCTTGACCCTAATTCCTGACATCCATTCTAACCGGTGATTAAGCGATCGAGCAAAACAATGGTTGCTTAACGCGCCTTACAAAGCGCTACGTAAGTGCAATTACATAATAATTCACCCGTTCGCGGCCGACATTCAATTTTTTCGCAGGTCGAGTAAGCATCTGCCATCGAAATCAGTTTGTACATATTTAAAAATTTATAATACATTTTTAAAAGTTAAATTGGATAATAGCAAAACAAATGCTAGGTAATTTTTTTTTATGTCAGAAATTATAAAATTCATTAAAAGGATTATTTGTGGCTTATGCAAAATATTTGAATGCATTAAGAGATGCGTTTCCTCTCAATTAATGTCAAGTCAGTTCAGTCTCAATTAATGAAAGATAAATCATGATGAAGGACTATGATTATCGTTGGAGCTACATTCAATTTAACTTTAAAAACGATAAAAAATAAAAGAATCTCAGGAACTTAAGCCTTAATATAGGAACTTAATAAGCCAAAATATGAAATATTATTTGAATATGGGTAGAAAGATTAAAGCAGTGCGCGAAACGCTATTAAGAGAAATATAATTTTTCATGGGTATCTTCTTTTGTTCTTTGGGACACTTTATTTTATCATTTTTTCCGAGATTTTTCACAATTTTTCTTTTCTCTCTCTCTCTCTCTTTCCTAAAATGAATTTATCGCTCATTTGCTATAATAATGACTCAAAAACAAAATATTCTAAATAATAGATTTGAATGTTTCAAATTATTAAAATTTTATAATATTAATTATAAAATGCAATTTTGATGTAATAACTAGTTGTAAAAAAATAAAAATAGTTTTTTAATTATTATAAATATGTTTTTTCTTTACATTTTGATTTTCTGCGTGCAACTAAATTAAAAATCATAATTTTATCATATTGTTATAATAAATGAGCAATAATGTGTGAATAATTGCGATATGTATTACAAGGCAATAAAATTAATAATGTAAGAAATCTATTTTATTTATTTCTTTTTCAAAAGTTCTGAAATTGTTAGAAAAAAATAGCGAAATCTGTATATAGGAAATCCCATAAGTATTTTCGTTTAAACACTTTGGTGTCCAACATAAGAAAATGAAAAAAGGCTGTCATCATTGATACGGGGAACGCGACGCGAGACGATGCAACGTGAAATTGCCGCGGGCGGGCTGGCCGGCGCGCGTCGAGAAGGGCGGTCTGAAGTTAGCACGAAACGCGAGTGACTCCGCCTCCGATTCCCTTCGGGTCGTATCACACGCGCGCGCTACGGAACGTCGCGATCCGGCCGGTCGTTTCTTTCGCGGCCCAGTCTCGATCTCGCCTCTCGCCTTGGTTTCATCTCGTCGTCCGTGTCTCGTTGTCTGTTTCTCGCGCCCGCGACGATCGTTCGCGTTGCGTTCCAGTTTCCGCGGCGCGAAACCGCGTTGTTTAAACGTTTCACACTCGCGGTGAACGCGGTGAACGGAGTGACTCTCGACGAAAGACGAAGGAAGTTCGATCCGGAGGATCTACGTCTACGCTTCAGGGTATTGTTTTTGTATTTTGATGTTTTGTAATTTTCTTTTTTCTCCTTTGGCGGAAAAGAACACGATGAATGCGATGGTCTTCCAAGCGTGTCTCTTGAAACGCTCGATTATTGGTATTGTCATTAGTTGAACAATGAGCAAATGATCGCGTCTAATAGGACATTTATTTTGCAATTGTTGGAAGTTTTCCTTACGTTGATTGGATCATACTTTTAGGCTAATTCTACAATGTGCTCTTTGTTTCCTGTTTCTTGCTGTTTGTCTCTTGCCTTTTTGATTAATAAGACAAGAGACAAATAACAAAAAACAGAAAACAAAAAGCACATTATAAAATTTACTTTATGTTTAGAGGAATTGTTATCAAAAGATACATAATATGTAATATACAAAATTGCGACGATAAGGAGTTAAAGGAATTGTTTTGTAAAATTTATGAAGTCATGAAGCTTGGCGATTGAAATAGTTTTATTTTTTGTTTATACGTTGAATCTGAATGGATTGATCTGATAGATTAATTTTTATGTGGATTTAGTTAAATTCGCTATAATAACCGAATTGTTTCATATCGATTGTTTGTTTTATGTCTGTATTTTTAAATTAATCTTAAGCCTTCTTTCTTGACATGTCTTCCACATCTTTCGTTTTTTCTTTTGCTTTTTCTTAAATATAAAGATAGCCTCTTGTTAATTAAAAAATAGAAGAGAGAGAGATGTTATCACAGTGGATATAGTCATATTGTAAAAAAAACATGTAAAGTTATATGAACATGCAATACATTTCCATTATCTGTGAGATCACAGTAAATTACATTTCTATAAATATAATTTCCATGAATTCCTTATTGCTGTAATTTACAATGCTGTAATTTTCTTTCTTAGAGACATATCTTTTGATGCATGCTTCAAAAGATAGCATAGCGAGCGACGGCAAACGTCGCGTTGCATCCTTGCGTATCTATAATACTATTAAAAACGGAACTATCAAAAGCATTAAGCAAAGACTATAGTAGAACATTATTCAGTTGTGTCAGTTCGAAGTATTTTATCGTTGCTTTACATTTTACAATATCTCCTTATGATTAAACCTTATACTATCAAAAAATCGAGTTATTCTTTGAGATTAATTTTAAATGTTATAGCTGATCATAGTTGCCTATCGGTATTATATTTAACGTTACGATTTAGAAAGCTGAACGATCTACAAAACTGAAGTAGTTGATATTAATCTTCCGGAGCTGACGGTGGGTCTAATTGGATCCAGTCATTATATTTTTTATGTTACATCTGCAAATTTGAATTGTGATAAAAACAAACTTAGTAGTTCATATTCTTTTTTATACAAGTTATATTATTTTCATACATTGATATTAATTAGTGCTTTTTAATCATCATAAATTAAATGAATATTTTAATTACAAGTCCAGCTTGTTATAATAATACTTACAAAAATTAAAATTTAGTATACAAAGACCAGCTTATAAAAGATGGTTCTATTCTAATAAATTTAAAAATTATCTATAATAAGGGATACAAGTTTTGATTTTACTTTATCAATTCTAAATTACATCAAAAGTTAATAATATTAGGATAAAGGTTGTCATCTCTTCTTTTCTATAGCTAATAGATTCTGTATCGTTATCTGCATTGTCTTTCTTACTTAGATCTTCCTTCTGTCTTCGCTTTTCATTACACATTTTTCTTATCATACTCCAATACTCATTTATCATTAAGTTTGTCATCAGTTATCAATAAAATTCACAGAATTAAAAAGTAGGAGTCCATTAGATCTTTAATTGTTTCCATGTGATTGTCAAATGAGTCAACCGGTAGCTACAGAAGAGAAGATGACAATCTTTGTAATTTTATAAGTATCATTAACTTTTGATATAATTAAGAATTAGTAAATTTATATTATTTTAATGCGATTGATGAAGACTGAAGAGAAAAATCGAAACTTGTACCGTTTATTATGGATAATTTTCAAGCTTATTAGAATATATTATATTAACATCTTTTATAAATTCGATATTGTTTATTGAATTTAAATTAAATGAATCTCAGAGACAGACTCAACGTCAGTATTATATACTGACTAACATTGTTACAGATTTTGACATCAACTCTGGGGATTAATATTAAAGGAATGCAACGGATAATAATCCGGATAATCCAGCCGAATGACTGGATTGTAAAAATTTGTCGGATAGGCCGGATATTAAATAATTGTTGGATATCTGTTGCAGTCCTATAATTAATATGTTATTTTCATAGTAGATTACTGTAGATTACATAGTATTTACATATAATATATATATTATATGTAAAAATTATGGAATTACTTGAAAAAGTCTCATATTCTCTCTTTTGAACAGAATCGATGGAATTAATTACTGTAAATTAATGACTACTATTTAATTGGTAAATATTACTTATGCTTGTTTTTAATGTAGTTTAATTTTAAGCTTTCAGTTCAATTAACTTTTCAACTTTTTCTTGTTCTAAGAATTAGAAAAGAAAGTTGAACCAAGATTAAAATTAATTTACATTGATAGAAACAGGCATTAATCGGGCATGAATCGAATTATTTCGTAGATTTAGCAATTCAGAATACGAATTATTGATGGCGGAAGAAAGAGAGAACGCATGAGGTACGCGATGAATGAAATTCCTCATTATCATTCGTGCGGAAGAAGAAGTAAGTCATCGTTGCCGCGTGCCGCCGGTTTCGCGCGTACATTTTTTTCAGCTATCTCAAAGACTCGCGGAGGCTCACGAGATCATCGGAGAGTTTATAAACTTCAGTTCTACACACGATCGGGCCGCGACCGATTTGTAGCGGTCCGGATGGGCGGCTGTTTACTAAACAGCGAGATAAATATTTCTTCTTCTTTTACTGTAACGCGCGCGTAGGAAGATAAGCGAAGTTTTCTCCGCTTAAACGTAGAAAAGAGTTGGCGATTGATCGACTGATCGGCGCCGTTTGCCCTCTGCAACTTACGTGAATCCGATTAACGTCAGTACATCGTCATTTCATATCGAAACACGTTTCTACATATACGTTCTTTTTTTCGAGGCACGAAGAAATTAAGTCTCTACAATTCAAAATTGTAATAGCGAATTTGATTGGACGCATTCAGTGTGACTAGTACATATTAAATAACTAATCGTATACAAATTGATATAAGATAATATTGTTTAATATAAATATAAAACCATGAAATTTTTATATACATAATACATTTTATTTGTGCTGTTAAATAAAATTTGTATTTTATAATTAGAAATATTTGCATTTTACTTTTACACAGATTAAATCAATGTATAACGGCTTTAATGTGCATTAGTGCAAACTAGTGCATCCAACCGAATTTACTACAAGGCTGATTATTTCATGTGTCGTCCGACAAATTTTTTTAAGCGTTCATTAGCTACTGGATAAAAAGATCCTCTTTATCTTACAGCCGATCAATATGTTTGAAAAACTTTGACACATGAAATATCAACCTAAACATGAAAGTTTGAACTTGCAAGAATTTAAAGCTAGTATCCTTTAAATGTGTCTTGTTAGCAAAGATACCCCTGATTTACGAAGCGAGAAAAGAGGTTTCACTATTTTTTTTATGGTTGCGAAGCAAATGTATATTTAATTTCCTTTTACTTTCGAAACTTGATTTATTCTTCTACATCTGGTAATAAAGTTATATATGATGCACGACGGTAATGAAAAGCAATGAAAAACAATTTCTATTTATCAATTTATTTATACGTTTATTAATCTGTAACTGGAACCTATGATGATCTTAAAACTTTTCTTAATTTTTAAATGATTTGGAAAACTTTTTATGTTTCGCAATTTAATTTTTCACAGTTGTATACTTACAAATTTCTTAAAAGAAATAAAACTGATATCAAAAGTTTTAGCAAATCCCAAGGATCTACATTGTTGCTTTATCATAAAAAAATATGTTTTTTACTTAGGAAATTTATCATAAAAATTTATTTTATTTGTAGCTACCTGTACAATTATACATATATGCATAATTTTTTTAAACTAATAATAAATAAAGATTATTTAATAATTGAAGAGTATATGATACTTACATATAATTTTGCATTAACTTGAATTATAAGAATTATAAGAAAAGTCGAATTTTATTTATGAATATGGGAAAGATATATATTCGTATATAATGAAATAATTATTGCAATAAAATTTACTTGTAGACAAATTTTAAAATATTTTTCAATATTCTGAAATTTAAAATAAATCTTAAAAAAAGATTGTAGTAATTAGATTTGTCAAGCATTAATTTTCTTAATATAATAAATATAAATATTTTGACTTTATAATGTTTTTAAAGTAATCTATTGTTAGTTAAATTCATATGTTTTTACAGGCAGCTCTTCTCGTTTCTTTTCTCTAAATTTCTTGGAGTGATGAAAAGATTGAAATACTATCATTATTGAAAAAGAGTGAAAATATTTGCACTCTTTCTTGAATAAGAAATAGATACAGATTTTCTTTTGGAGTAAGATTTATTCCACAGAAAATAAAATCTCATTCTTCGTTTGAAGTCTCACTCAAAAAGTGCGAAAATCTGTATTCTTATTCAAGAAAGAGTGCAAATATTCACTCTTTTTCAATATAACAGTATTTTCACTTTTGCGTGAGATTACATTACAAGAAATTTAGAGAGTTTAGAATCGGTATTACAAAAAATAAGAAATTACTTGAAAATCTTAAGATTTCCTTATTTTCATGTGTGATTGTGGAATTTAATCTTTTTTAAAAATACGAACACTTATGTACATGTGAGATTCGCGAAATGTTTTTCAAACAAATTGGAAACATTAAAGATTGTAAATACACATTAGTAAGGTTTAAAAAAACATAAACGTTAAGACCGTCGATTAATAGAACTGTTTACACTTTTCTTATCACCCGCGACCTCTCGCAACAGACCTTTCGTTACAAACAGAATTACGGCGGATTACGAATTAGTGAAGATATAAAAATAATGTCGCCTAACAAACACATAATCTAATCGACGGAAAGAAGAGAACGAGGGGCAAGCCATTTCCCGTCAACAGATATATATATAAATTATCTTTGGCCCGGTTAACCGTGCGAATGTTCGATAAGAGTGTCCCATTAACTCAATTCATGATTCTTCGAAAAAAATTCCTGAGAGTTTTTAAAGAAGCGTTTTAGAATTGGCTAAATCAAAAGGGGAACGACCCCGAAAAATCGTAAACACCGCGATCGGGGCAGGATTTACGACACAGGCGAAGTAGAGGTTTCTTCTGCCAACGCCGGCGGAAGTTCCGATGAGTCCCCGGAGACCCCGAGGTATTCCTTTCCTCCCAATCACTAAGGGCGCTAAGTGCTCAGCTGTTGCGCGCTCATCATCCCTCCGAAACCGTCAGCCGACGGCGTGTAGAGACATCGCGTCTCTCGTCTCGTGCTGGCGTTCTCGTGAAAATGATGTATCGTCGCCGACAGTGTGTCGTTGCTCGTTTATAACATACTGGAACTTGACTTTTGATACCGCAATCGTTTTAAACTCCTTTTTCTATGTTTTATCTTCTGATATCGGGAAACCTTGTCTCCCTTGTCAGCATTATAAATGATATTATAATATTAATGATAATATTAATGATAAATTTCAATTTAATGCCTATTTGTACATACCGGAAATATAACGAATTGCATGAGAGGACTCGCCGAATGTGGATGTAAAATTTTTTAAAAATTTCTGATCGAACTAAGCCACGTTTGCCGTCATATATTGCTTTTTTTGTATTCCATTTGTATTTTATTTGTACATCATTTTTTGTATATTTTTTTTCCTTTGTTTCCTTCCTTTCCATAAAATAAAAGATTCTGATTGGTTGATCCTCTTTATATGTATTATGCATTATGCAAAAGTCTGCTCCAGCCTTTAAAGGTCTTGCATAATGCATCAGAAAATGAAGTAATTACAGTTCTTTATTTCTTTCCTTTCCATGAAATAAAAAACTCTGATTAGTTGATTTTCTTATGCGTTTATGCAAAAATCTATGCCCTGCCCTAAGAGGCTTTCTACAATAAACCATTAGTAATAACTCAGAAGTTAGAAGCTAGAAACTGATCGCAGTTGAATGTGAAGAATAATCAACTATAATTAGTCAATTTAGCTTTTGATTTCTGATTTATTACTAATAGTCTATTGTAGAAAGCCTCTTTATATAAGAATTTGAAAAAGATGAAGAGTAAATTGAATCAAGATTAAAGTTAATTTATAACGATAGGAAATGGATTGAATTATCCGAAAAAAAACAACAACAAATTTGTTAGCCTTGACTGAATCGATTCCAGTCCAGGAAAGTAAATATAAAAAAGAAAGAAGAAAATGCATCAGGAATAACGGATGCTTCGATGATTAAGTTCGTACATTTGTTTTTGTTTTTTCTTTCTCTTGATTGCATTTCGAAGGCCACGACGAAGTTAATCTCTTATCAGTTGTAAGACCGTGTATGTTGAATTATTATTTTGACACTGCGAATGTATGGGTTTTCGCTGAGTCAGCTGACCTAATTCGGGACAGCATTACATTAATGATTGCGTCAGCTTTTCTTTCGGCATTGTACATGGCAAATCGGGCAGTTCAGAAAGCTGACAAGCAGTAAAAATTATTACAGTCTAACTTTAGCATGATACATATCATAGAAATTTTGATAAAGAAGTTTTTAAGCGTGATTTTCGGTAATTAAAAATAACAACATAAACAAGATTACTTATTATCTTTAGTGATTACATACATTCAAGAGTTACATTCAAAAATAACTTTAATATATTGTTTTTTGATTTAATATAAATATATTTAATAAGATAGGAAACAAATATATTTGTTAAATATATTTATATTTAGCGAACAAACGATTATTAATATTAGGTGTTGGAATTAATTCGTAGCGTTTTTAATGAAAGAATGTTATTTATTTCACATGAGCATTAAAAAATACATTAATGAAAGTACTTCCCATCACTTGTAAAACGCTACGAATTAATTCCAACACCTAATAATTAATTATAATATATATGTATATAATGCTATGTAATATGTATAGATGTAATGTAATAAATGTAATACAATATTTATCAAAAAAAAAATCATAAAAATATTTGGTTTCGTTTGCCGAAGTTGTAAATTTAAATTTGATTTTCGACTTATAATTGTGAATTGTAATTTTTTAAATTTATTATTTTATACATATGATTAAATGATTTATTTTTTGCTAAGCAATCAATTTGAGTTTTCCAATTAATTCTTTCTCTTTCGTGTATAAACGCATTATAGAAATTATTTACGCAGAAGATGAAAAGAATGTGTATGTTTATTCTGTTACAGATCTTCCCAATCGTGTTTTCCGATTAAACAAAATCTTTCGAAACCTTCGCATTTGATTATCACGAAGCATTTTTCTTGAAGATGTAAAATGCGAGATCGCAATATCAATCTTGCGATGTACTTTTCCACCACACTATATCCAGGACAATTTTAGCTTCCTTTAACGATTTGCGGTATTGTATGAATTGTGTCGCCGATGTGAAACGAGTGTTTTGCTTATCACGAACGATTCCGGGAGCATGAAACGATCGCATGACTTCGAAGTGTCAGTGAAACAAGAGTCTGGACATTAAAATCTTGACGAACTCGGAGGCATTGTTCTACCCTTATCTGTCGAAGCCGTCGGCGGTGCAATTGTGGATAGCCCGACTGGTGATTGGGTACAGCTGCATCAGCATCGGGTAAATGCAGCGGCAACGGCCGACGCCTTTATGAATTACGTGGACAGGTCCAGGATGGTCTCACACATCATCCCTGTTTCCGGGGTAAGTGGAAAAAAGTTCGCGAAAACATCTTTTATGCTCGTTTTTATCAATATAAATTAATCTCGGTTCAATTTACTTTTCATCTTTTTTTAATTCTTATACTTGTTTCTACCAATGTAGATTAACTTTAATCTTGATTCAACGTACTCTTTATTTTTTTTCTAGTTTTATGAATTAGAAAAAAATGAAGAGTAGAATTAAGATTAAGAGTAGAACTTAATCTATATTGGAAATTAATCTATATGAAAGTTAATTTTTTATTCTTAAAATTAGATTGGAGAATTAGTCGAATTGAGATTAAAATTAAATATAAAATTAAACATTGATAGGAACGCGTACTAGAATTAGATGAGTTGAACCGAGATTAAGGTTAATTTACATTGGTGGAAACGGACATTGAATGCAAATTTGATAAATTGATTTGATCTAACATTTTAATCTAATTTAGGTATACCCATAGAAAGGTTTCTTCTATTTAAAGAAGTGTTTCTTTGCTATATGGTTAAAGAAAAAATTTCTAATTTTTTTATATTATTATTAATATAATAAATAATTTTTTATTTGATTTTAAAAAATAATGTTTAAATTAAAGAAATTTTTTTCTTTAACTGTATAGCAAAGCAACATTTCTTTAAATCAAAGCAAACCTTTCTTTGGATGTAATTCTTAATTAGAACTATTTAATGTTTAATTTTTATAAGTATCGATTTATACGGCAGTGTTTAAATAGTTGATATAATATTTGTGGACACCATATTTGTGTGCCAAAAAAGTCGGAACACGCAATCGATTAAAAATTTTTCGCGAAGCTGAATAAGAAATTTAAATCAATTATTTAGATACTCAAATGCTAGAATGAGATACTTGAAGTGCCTCTAGTTTCACTTGTAGTAATAAATTGTTAAGTATATGTAAAGTAGGAATCATCATTGGATAATCCTATCTACATTTTGACAATCGCTCTTTCTGTCATTCGGTTTTTTATGAAGATTTTCTCCATTTTGTGGAACAACGCGAGAGACGATCAACTTAACGTCGTCACGCACGCTCTCGTTATCTTCGAACAAGAGAACGAAAAAGAAAACGAATCGGGCGGGTCGTAACCTCAAAAATTTCACAACGACTCGCGATTCACATCTTCTACGACATTTACTCCACAATGATTTCACGCAATATTTTGGAGCAGCTTTATCGAGAGAATTTATTTCTATTGATACATTTTATTTAAAATTCTCTTTGCTTATCTTAGACTTCTTTTTTATATCTTGAAAAAAAGTTGCGAACTTTGGAAGTAGAAAATAACAAAAAGAGAAAGTGTTGTTAAATATAATTTAATGATTTCCAATTTACTGAACAAAATTTCGGTAAAGAATTTTCTTGTCGAAAATTTTAATATCGCTATTCGCATGAATTTATGAAGTGAATTTAAGAATTTATTATAGCATGTCATATTTTCAATTTTGATTTTTCTTTATAAAACATCCGGAATCTTTTTTATTTTCATAAGGAATTGTAGAACTATGAAAAGTGTTACTATAAGAACTGTCATTATTTTGTTTATATTTAGAATATCGTGTTAACTTTATAAATCCTAGGTATTCACGTGCGGTTTATCCACGACATGATCGCTGAATGGATTAAAACTGGGTTATCGAGCGTGTCGTTCCATCGATCAGTCTAGTATAGCGATCAACTTTGCGAACACGAGCTAAAAATCGATAACAACTCTGATTACCATCCGCTCGTTAGCTCGTTGTTCATTCGAGTTCTCAAGGATTTCAACGAGATGATTAAATGGGAAGATGAATATTAAAACCTTCTATATTCTTTTAGAAATTAGATATTTCGATCGTTCTACAATTATTAAAAATCTACATGAAAAGAACGATTTTGCTGTAAGATCTAAACTTTTGCTGAATACAGATTTGAAAATAATTTCGTTGTATTATTAAAATAATTTTGTTGAAAACTCAAAATTACGAGCATGCTGCAAAAAATGTTCTATTCTGCAATCAGTTTCCAACTGAATTTTTAAAAAATCTATCCAACAAAATTTTTAGATCTTTTACGAAAATAATTCTTTCCGTGATATAAAATAAGTTGTATATTATCTTTTATGTAGATTAACTTAAAAAAAAATAGACGATTATTATATTAGTTTCTACAGTTAAAAGTCTTATTATTTACCTAAAGATTTATAAACATTTTCTTGCACACAATCTTAAAAAGTTTTTAGTAAATCAATTTTATATTTAAGGAAAAAAATTAATTTTCTGTACGATTTTTTATGTACATAGAACATTGAAAAGTGATTGCAAAATTATTCTCTTTGACCCTGTTTTAACATATGTTGGGACGTAGATAATTTTTGAACGATTTATAATAATTTGCTTTCAAAACATTTCCTGAGAGTAGTTCATGAATATCACGCGAAAGTATCATGCGAAAAGTAACAGACGAGAGTAAGATACTTTTTATCGAAACTGTGATAATAAAATATTACAGATTGCTTTGTCGTTGATCCATGTCGATCTCTTGTAACATGAATTTACCACGAGGTTTTTGAATGTCCATGAGAACAGTAATGTGCGCAAACATAACAGGATTACGATTCTGCGAAATCTGACCGAAAATAAGATCTTAGGAATTATTTTTAAATAAAACTGATGCGATGAATTATAATTATAAGTTTTTATACATTATAATTATAATTTTTTTCTTAAATTTTTAACGATTGCACTATATGTTCATTAAGTTTCTAGTTATAAACATACATAAAATTCAATCTCTTTGTATTTAATTCTTAAGCATTATAATTTGTATACATCTTGCTATATTATTTGAGAAATAATCTTGATAAAAATGTATGTTGTTTTCCTAAATATCCATCCATTTTCTGTCTATTATTATATATTCTCATTAGTTATAACAATAATGTGTAGGAAAGAATTTTGATAAGAATTTAATCTCTAGCAAAGCTCTAGCGTAGTTCTAAAGCAATTCCTGGAAAAAATATATGAAATTTGTCCAGTTCATCACTTTTATAAGTAGAGCAAAATTATTAAGCAATTTTTACGTATATTTTAACATCTTTAGAAAGTAAAGTTGTATATTTATAATAAATTATTATATACAATTGTTGTATATATATATATATATATATATATATAAAATATATATATAAAGAAAAGAGAAATGTGCAAAACATGAATGTGTGTATTAAAGGTTATTATTAGTTAAAATACTGCATAGTTCATTTATTATTCTATTTTTGTTGAATAAATGTTTACAATTATATCTTTTGTGAGCAGTAACTGCAGGTAAAATGTTAACTTGGGCTCTTAAATAATTTTATTTCTTACAAGTAATTCTACTTTTGTGTCACTCGCCGATTTTATTGAAACTCAGTAGATTTGTAGAGTAGTCAAAAATATAGAACATGTATTTTTTTATATTGATAAAAGTAATTACTTCATTGAACTTAAGTTCCAGTTAGAGCTATATTTTTGAGTTTTAGAGATATGACAAAAGGTTTTCATATTACTGAAAGAAAATTCAATATTGGAATTACAGAAATCAATGTTCTAAGTTCAATAAATTAATTATTGATTTATAAATACAAGGATCATTTTTACTCTTAAAATTGGATTTTTGCCGATATAAAAAAGTACGTATCTAATATTTTTGATTACTCTACAAATCTATTGAGTTTCAATAAAATCACCGAGTGATACAAAGGGTTACTTGTTAGTCACTAAACAGAGTTAATATAATTGTCTAATAACTGCATGAAATTTCGAATCAAAAAATTTTGAAAAAATGCATAAAATTTCTACCATTGGAGAAATCTTTATTTTTTTTTTATAACAACGTATTATTTTTCTCGATTTTGGTTTCCTTTAAGAATATATTTTATTTTGTTTATGAACCTTGTGTTTTTCCATTAATTTTCAAATTGATAAGCAAAATTGTTTCTTATCAATATTAACCATAAAGTCAAGAGAAAAGATTGAAGACATGAAATTTTTTTATCCATCTAGATTTTTTTCCTTTATTTTCAAGAAAATCGTATTTAAAAACTAGAAATAAATTAATGAATGCATTTGTACGGCACAAGGTACTAGATATCTACAATTAATCTACAATTAATTATTTTTTCGCCGAAGATCACCGAGTTTTGCGACTCAGAATTCGCGAAGCAGCCTAGGAGCCTCGTAAAACCGGATTGCAAATTAACGATCTAGCGAGACCGTAAGTTTCGTCCCGGCATAATACGATGTCACAACACTCAGTCGGTGTTTGTAAGCTTCCGGTGACGGCACTTCAAACATTGCAAGCACCAAGCCAAAAGTCTTTTAGCCTACTCCTGTTTGCTTTCATCTCTCTCTTTCTCTTTCTCTCTTTCTCTTTTCTTCCTCCGAAGGAACTTCTTTATTATCACCGCAATTACACTCTGGTTTGTCCCGCTGCGATTACCGTGATTCATTTATTTCCGTCCATAGAATTCCAAATTTTACTACACGAATGATTATGTTTTAGAAAATATTTTAGGAAATATGACGTGAATTTACTTCGTCGATGCATCCTTTATTGAAAATTTACAGTATCCACGCTGTACGAGTCTTTTCGAGAATCTCATTCCGTAGAATAACTGATCTATTCGATAAACCGAATCTTTCTTAGCGATGTATACTTAAGTTATTTTTGATATTTTTAATCGGTGCGCAATAATAGCCTTCATTATTGATTTATATTTATGGCTTTTAATTATAATAGTTTATTTATCCTATTATAAAAATGATAATGATTTTCCATCCTTAATAATAGAGAGAGAAACATAGCTTTTAAATTTTTATTTTTATAATTCTTCGATATTTGTGTAATCTGTATATTAACTTTACAATCAATATGGCATCTATATATATCTAACAATTAATTATTTATTGTATTATATTAAATCAAAATAATCTTAATTCCCTGAATAATACCGAAATATAAAACCAACGTTTTATACATAATTGAATGTTATGCAAGGGTTATTTCCAGGATATATTGATGTATTCGTTGATGAGAAGCTATACCTTACTTGCAAAAATATTTGATTTATATATCTTTCACATTTCTATTTATATATTGACTGTACATAATATAACATCTATACAATAATTATTCATTATACACATAATGTGAAATCAAAATAATCTCAATCCTCTGAATAATATTGAAATGTATGTAATACGAACAGTTTTGTTCATTAAAAAGACATAGAAAGAACAAAAGGATACATTAATTTAATGACGATTTCAGGAGCTGCAGCAGGGAAATGGCAATCTGGGCTCCGCAGGACTCAGCAGTATGCAGGACTCTCCTCATTCTCTGAAGATCAAACAGGAGCCATTTCAGCTGTCTCCGCCGTCACCCCTGCCGCCTCTTCATCAAGGTACATCTTCTTCATTATTTCTGTTACATCCTTGTAGTCCCCACAAACTTTACTATATCTAAACATCGTAATGAGTCAAGGGAAAAAATCAGTTTTATTTATCAGGGAGTCTGTTTTTTTATATCCGAATTAGTATACACTTTCGGAACTTAAATGAAATAGATATATGTTTGATATTTAGCGAAAAAGAAAGTTCTAGTGAAGAAATAAAAAAGACCTAAAAATTCTTCCGTTATCGGCGATTATGCGCATTACAAACAAAATATGATCGATCAATAAAGATGTTCTCTTATCAATTTTTTATTTTTCGCATGTCTAAATTAATTTCAATTAACTTGAGATCGATTGAATAAGAGAAATAAAGTAAGTAGCAATCTAATCCGGATAAATTCCCGAATTGATTCGGCCTCGACGGAAAGAAGCCGAGCGGGTTGTTGCTAAAGGCCACGTTCTAATAATACAAAACTGTAGTCGAGAACATTCGTCGTCGCGAGGGAGGGTCTCTCCGCGAGAGATGACTTTCCCGAGAGAAGAAAGAAGGAGAAGAGAGAGAGAGAGGGAGTGAGAGAGAGAGAGAGAGAGAGAGGAGAGAGAGAGAGAGAATGATATACGCGGGCAGCCTGTGGCGCGCGAGAGGAAAGCCCCGATCTTTCCGCGCGGCGTTTAGTCACACATTCTCGCATCTCTGCACGATTACGGTCTCTCCTTCACCGACGAAATTGTCGTCGACGTCGCTCGCCTAATTCCACGGAACATAGAAATATCCCGCAATTTATCTCACGGTGACGAAACGCTTATGATTAATGCTCAGCAGCGACATTGATGATTTACCGGTATTCCGTGCTGCGTTAACAATATTATGTGTCTTCGCCGTTTTAATAAATAATAAAAAAAATACGATTAAGGAAATAAAAATTAATATGAGTAGATCTATAAATTGTGTCGACTTTCCTAAAAGAATTGAAATATTTATGTTCTAACGAATTAAATAACAAATGAAATCATAATGCCAATATGCTGGGAGTCAATACTGATCGTATGCGTGTGTTTATTGACTAAAAGAATAATTAAAATAAAAAATGAATGTTTTTTTTCTTTTGGATTCTCTTCAGTACCGACTTAATTATTATACATATCAAAATTGACTATAGACTTATACATTTAATATTAAATATTTGAAGGTGGCTCAAAAATACAAAATATAAATAATAGGGAGCATATAGCCACAACATAAATGTTAAAACGAAAATCATATATTAAAAATTATCATATAAAAACGTAGATGTTTCGATCAAGATTTGACCATCAGTACATCAAGATGAGAAATAAAGATACAAATAAAGAAATATAAAAAATTAATTAATTAAGCAAAAATCGCTAGTCAAAAAGATGGTAAAACAGTATCAAGATGACAAATAGAAAAAATACATAAAATTAAAACAATGATCGCTAATCAATAAGATGATAAAAGAATTTTCCAATAGCTTATGGTATGAGTTAATCGAGTAAGATGAAGTCCAGAAAATGAAATTAACCAAAAATTTTAACACTTCTGACGAATAATCTGTTCCGTTTATGATTCCTTTTTAAAGGAAGAAAAGAGCGATAAAATATCGTGTGAAAATATGGAATTTTTAGATTCTATTTAAAATTAAAAGAAAAGAAAGCGCTATTTAAGAATTTAAATTTTAAACAATTATTCATGAAAATCATTATAAATTCACATTAACACTCGCTTACCACGTGTTTTTTGACGCAAGTCCTTACAAATGTAATTCGGAGTAAGTAACACAATTTGAAAAAACAGAACAATTTGAACAAATGATAAGAATCACTGACAAAAATTTTAGAAGGCCATAGCTCGCGACAGTATTTATATATTGAAAGGAAAGGAGAGGGAATGATAGTGGAGAGGGTAAATCTGTATGTGGGTGGAGGGGCTTTTTTCTATGATTGGTAGATTTCAGAAAAGCATTCGGTGTCATTCTGTTTAAATCTTTTTCTTATCATTTGATATGTATCATCTCGGAGACCATCCTTTTATAATAAGATTGTTCTGAATCAAGAATGCTAGTATTATTCCAATCAATCGTATGATCGTGATCAAGTTTGTAACGAGAGATAACAGACAAAGAATTTGTAGATTTTTTTGAAATCATTTATATGTGTTCTTTTAAACGTGTCTTTAGTTTCCTTTTTGTCTGTCCAACATACAAATAATTGCAATCATGACAATTAATTTTATAAATGACATTTGAGTGTTCTTCTTTTTGAATTTTGTTTTTGTCTATTTTGATGAAATTATTCATACAATTCATTGGTTTGTAAGCTATATTGAAGTCGAATTTTTTTGTAATAAATTTTTCAGATATTTTATTGAAATAAGTAAAGAATGTATTAAAATACTTTTTAACAATTCTGGAGAAATTTGAGTTGGCAATATCTTTGTGTTCTTTGATATTTTCAAAATAGCGATAATAGAGTGGAATATGTATGGTTAGTGTTTTAAATATGCTATATTCCAAATCTTGTATTACCACATCCGCTAGAATTGCAGAGAGAGGAGATTCCATGGGCAGACCGAATATTTGTTCGTAAATTTCATCATTAAATTAAAAAAAAATACTTTAGAATAATTGAAATAGCTATTTTAAACTCGTGGAGTAAGTTAATGTTTTTTTTATTAAATTAAGTTGAAATTAATGACTTATAAAATTAATAAAATTAAGTTAAAAGTTGAAGGAATAAAAAATTAACCTAATAAAAGTTGAGTTAAGATTGAATTAATTTAAGTTTAAAAAAAAAGTTAATTTAAAAAAAATTGTTTTTGAGATAAGAATGTCCTAATTTTGCTTAAAGTGAAATTACTTTAAATAACTCTTATAATATAGATTATTAAATTTAATTTTTTTATTCACATATAAGTTACTATACAGAATTATATCACATATAAGTTATATACAGAGTGTCCCGTAAATTTTTGCTTTTGTATAAATAGAGCGGATTAAATTAAGTCAAAGTCCTCTACCATTTTGCAATTTTCACGATAACTAACAAGATATCAATTACTAAAAATTACCGAATATCTTCAATAATTTTTTACTCTTAAACCTTGCGAGAGAGAAGAGTATATATATTTGTATTATTACTGTTTCTTTAACCTTTATCTAATTTTCTTTAACTTCCGAAACGATTGTTCACGCATGTTTACGACTACATTGATTAGATATTTGTTTAAAAACATATACGTAAAAATTTAGAAAATGGATGGATGTGTAGCACTATTTTACAACAATTCTTCATTTAATGCCCAATTTTTTTATGTCTAGATAACTTTATTTAAAAGACACCTCCATTGTCAATGGAAATATCTCCTGGATAAGATTATCCGCAATTTATCTGAAGTGAAGAAATTGAGCAAGGCTCATTTCTTTTATTTATGTTGCTGAAGTATAATGTTTATGACACCTAAAATTAATATGATTCAAATATAAGCGGTAATTGATAAAACCTAGCGAGAATAAAAACTGGCTACTGTATGGTATGACTCTTATTATAGAGTCTCTAATAAAATCATTGAATTTGTTAAAAATTAATTCTCTGAATGTTTAAAATTTTATTGAAAAAAATATTAGCATTAAGAGAGATAGAAAAACTTTTAATTTAAAAAAGTTAATAAATTAAAGAGTTTAGAAGTAACTAAATTAAGTTAAAAGTTAAGTGTATTTAAAATTAGCTAAGTTAAGTTAAAAGTTATTAATTTTTTAACTTTTTTTTTAACTTTTAACATTTTACTAGTTAATACTTAACCCTGGTTATAAGTTTATACTAGAATTGATATTAAATGTTTACATCTATAGTTAATTTTGACATATATAATAATTATTAAGTCCATATTAAAAGAAGACTTAAAAGGAAGGATCGAACATTTTCTTTTTATTTCAATCATATTCTTAATCAATAAATTTTGTACACACATATACTCATGGTAATGACATTATCATTACATGTATTCTCCTAAAAAGATTTACATACTTCCGAATTTTTCCGCACTTTCGAGAAATTTTCCGAACATATCGAGGTCGCGAGGACAATGCGATCTCGATTAGCAAGATCTTTCGGAATTGAAAGATTCATTATCGTTGCTAGATACGGCATTCTTCTCATTCTTCATTCTCGGGATATCGAGACGGGTTTCTCGTCGACAGTTTCTCTGTCGCTCGACGGTGGTCGACAATATCGTCGGTATACGATTGCCCGGGGCTCATCTTTCTACGCGCGATCGTCGAGTCGGTCGGTCGGCAAGGAACATTTACGGAGAGGATATTAGACAGAGAAAGAGAAAGAGGAAGAGGGAGAGCACGATAAGCGCAGCTCCGTCGTTGGGGCTCATATTACGGACTTTATTATTCGCTAATCGCTGAATGTCTGGATAGATAGATAGACCAAGATACGGCCTCGCCGACATGGCTCCTGCTCGCTCAATTAATCCCGTCGGTCTCTTACTCACAGGGGTGAAACCTAAGACTATCGATGTCCTCTGTGTTACGCAGATATACGCCGGGAAGATAATCGCTAATAGTTTCGAGCCTTTGAGATAAAGCTTATCAAAGACTCGCAACAAATATTTATTCGAAGGGCGATATGCAAAGAGTAAAGGACTTTTGCATGTAATTTTCTCATATTATAAACTAATAATTGAGGAGATGGGCGGAATAAAAACACAATTCTACTTGCCCTTTTTCTGGCAATTATATAGTTTTTTCATGTAATATTGATTGTAATAGAAAAGTATTGTAATATATAACTTTTTAAAAACATTACATAAATTCGTTTGATATTGTACCCATTTGTGTATGTAATAAAAAAAGTAGCAAGTTATTTTAATTTTTATTAATATCAAGATTCTGTAATTAGGCCTTTATTCCGCTTATCCCCTCAATTGATGGACAATGTTGATGTTAGTTACGTTTGTTACTGTGGTAATATTAAATATAATACTTGGCGGTATTATATTTAACGTTTATATCAAATTTAGTACACTAGATATTAAAACTAATATAAATTTCAATAGCTTCCAATCATCAAAGTTAGTATTTTATACTTTATTAAATAGTAAAAAATTATTTAATAATAATTATAATATTAATAGAATAGTATTGAAGTTTAAAGAGTAAACTGATGATGAAATACAGAAATTTATAAAGCGATATGATGTTTCTATAATCAAAAAGTGTGAATTCGCTAATATTGTTCGTTGATTGTAGATTCAATTTTCTAATACTTGTATTGAATTTATTTTAGATAAATAATTTCTATGTACTGTAATACTATGCAGTAAATAAACTACGGCATAG
Source organism: Acromyrmex echinatior (assembly GCF_000204515.1). The sequence goes on along the minus strand of NW_011627471.1, from coordinate 226,425 downwards.
TTCATTTTCGATGCCAACTATATAATTTTAGTTGTGTTTATAGAGCTATAAATAAATTATTATTACTAATATTATAGAGTAATTATTATAAAAATTGAATTTTCAACCATAGCTATTTTTCCAATTATAGTAAAAATACTAAACACTTTTAAAGAAACCAGCTTTTGGATACATAAAGACAGAAACAACAGCAAATAAACTAGCATTAATTTGTTTATATAATTTTAACTTATAATGTTCATGTTATTTATATAACAAATACTTTTCTTAAGTATAAAATATTTGTATTGAGAAGGATCCAAATTGGCAATCGAAACGTCTACAATTTATGTGTAATGAATAAATTAATTACACATGACTAACTAGTGTTGGCTCTGATAGGCAGCTTTATACTTTGATTTATTCTTCAGAACCTTTACTATTCATTGCTATTTATTCTAAACACTTTTCTTTCAGTGCAAAATTTTCATTTCTAACGAATGAAAAAAGAAAAACCTGCTGCAATAAAAGTATTAAACACGTACGCTAGTCTGTAGTATGAAGAATTATCTTTATCCATATTTACATATTGTTTACGTTTCTATTAGCTTAATATCGCTCGATTATATCACTTAACGTTATGCAAAAATACGACATTTGAAGGATTGCAAGTCGCCTTGAAATTCGCCTAATGAGGGCAGCGATTACTAACTGCCGATGAGGCAGTTAGAAGAAGAGAATTGCAGCAAGGATGCCTCGCCAGGCGGTCCAGAACGGATGCTGAAACAGGAGGGAGGATGCGCGGTAGCAACGAGACATCACGTGTTTAAATCCACATCGCGTGAATCGGGGTGTTTAGAGGGCTCGCGTGTAAGAGTTATGGTCGCTAATCCGGGAAGGCTGCGCGTGCTTCTCAAGGCGAGAAGAGCCCCGACGTATCGTTCAACGACGACAACTCCTTCACGTAGAAGTCTGTGCTATTCACATTTAGATCGGCACTCGGTCAAAAGAAGTATCGGCAATTATCTTGTTCTAACCCTTGTTTTGTATCTAATTTATCATGGAACAGATTAATTTTTTTCAAAATATCAAAATAATTATGTAGGATGCTTGAACTGGTTGTTAGGAAGGGGGGGGAGGAGGGTTTAAATCTCCCTGCACGTCCATAATTACTGATTTTGACATTAGTTCTAGAAGGTTGAAGAGAAAGACAGCATTTCAATTTTCCGGGTTGCTTCTACTGATCAATAGATAACTCATGAATTTCAGGAAGAATTAAAGATGAACCGGGCTTGAAATGTAGAGGGATTGTCTATCGGACATTTGTGCCAATTTTATAAAATAAAAGTCATGTATGACGCGCGACCGGCGCCAAGAGGTCACGGCTCATGTTCTACATCGTTATAGAGTTCGCGCGCGTCTCTTCTATTTGCCGCTTAACGATTATATTATACGGCGCAAGTTTATCGAGGCAATAAAGACCGCACGATAAAATCGTACGAAATAGCTGACACGTCTAATTATAGGATAACTGATTATCGCTTAAATGCTGATCTAATTACTATTGCGTCGCCGACTATATGCTGCAGCCTGGTTGTATTATGGTCTATTGTACGATTGGAGAAATCTAGATGTCCGATTTCAGCAAATCATTCTTTTTTTCGCAATATTTTTGCGCACGAAACAATTTTATGCTTGACATGCTTGATATGCTTGATTTTAAATTTCAAAAAGTTTTGTTTTTGAACGATAGAATATATTTATATTTCCTCGCATTATAATTGTTAAATTATTTTTTTTACTTATTTCATACGTTAATCTGACACGTTTAACTTATTGAAACTTTGTTAATGTATTTAACAAAATTATTAATATCAAGTATAACATATGATTAATATTTAATATATACTCGTAAAAGAAGAAGTTCCCCAAGTCCTCTTAAATTTTCGCATATATCACAAAGCTATTAACAAGCTAAGGCCCAGTTTCAGAACTCACGGTTAACTCTTAACCGAAGTTCAACTTATTTCTCATCTTTCTCCAATTCTATAATTGGAAAGAGATAATGAATAAGTTGAACCTTAAGAGTTAACCATGAGTTGTGAAATTGGGCCTAAATGCTTTTTCAAATTTCATAGGTGCAACATTATTTTTAATTATTTTGCAATCTTCTGATATAATCTGATCATAATCTGGATTAATGTAATAGCTCTCTTTTTCCTTAGGTACATAAAAGTGCGATAAATTTTTTTAATAAAGTCAGGAGCGATGACCTTGTTTATTTACTTTGAAATAGGGTCATGAATACAATTATCGAATGTTGCATCAAAGCGTAGTAAACAATGGCGATCATTAATTTTGCGATAAGGGTTATTACACATATTGTATATTTCATATTGTGTATTTTGCGGCGTTATAAAAGTTAATAAACATCGCTAAAGTTTCGTGACGTAAAGTTACATAATGTATTTCGACAGAAAATAATGACTATCACATACGGAAAATAATTAAATATTCTCGTAAGAAGTTAAAAAAAATAAGTTTAAGATTACAGATTTTTAGAAAAAGATGATTACGTTAATTGCCATATAAATAGTGATATAAAAGACTCAATACAAAGATTCGATGTGGTGATGATAATGTATAGAAATTTACTGGAAATATATATGTATATCGTAATTAAAAATAAAATGATAAATAATTATTGGACACAAAAAGTAAAATTATTATTTTTCTCTTTCATGTTTAAAGAAAATTCGCTCTGTAGATAAATTTTAGCGTTTAATATTTTGATTAAAAGTTAAATATATTTGTTATCATTGCAGAAACCAAAATTAAAGCGAAATGGACAGGCATTCCTAAATGAATATATTCATGCCTGTTCATTTTGCTTTAATTTTGGTTCTTGAAATGATTTCATTACAAGGTAATTTGGTGCGGTCGCGTGTAATAAAGTACCTACACGAACTCCAACCAACAATGCGCATCGATGACAATCGTTATGGAGATCTTATACGGTTAATAATATTGTCAGTACTAATAAATAATGGCATTTACATTATTGATCATGTGATTGATATTGATAGATTGCTGTAGATTATTGACAGTGATTGGGTTTCTTAATTCTCGAGTATCGGTATTCTCTGTCACATCCCCTACTGCAAGTAATACTGATGTTCAAGAATCAAGAAATTCGGATCACCATCAATAATATTGTTAATACTTGATATTGATAGAATTATTTAATTGTGTAAAGTATGTAAAACTTATTCTACAATTGCGTAAGCATAATTGTAAGTTGTTGTAGTCGTAAAAATTGATTAATCATAGTCGAATACTCTCTTCATATTCTCTTTATATTTTGTTCATATAAGTATTATTAATCAATTCTTACAACCCAAGGAATATCTAAAAATCAAAAAAATCAAAATGACTTTATTTCGATTCTTAATATCAATTAAATTTTGTAACTAACAATCATTATTTTGACTTTCATGACGTCAAAATAAAGTCATTTCGATTTTCTTTCGACTTGGTGTGTTCCTTGGAAACTTATTCTTTTGCAGAATATTGCAAAATAGGTTTTATGTACATAAAACTGAAATATACATATATTGTCAATAATATTAATCAGATAAAATTGTAAAAATATTAATGCATACTGTCAATGTATTTCACTGATTCAATGTTACTATCTAGATTAATAATCACATAAAGTTGGCATTGAGAATGACGTAAACAAGTAAAGAAAAAATATAGTGACGTGCGGAGATAAAATTGGTCCATCAAAGCCAACGAACCGTAAAAACGGATTTCCTCATCGAAAAGTAACGCTACTTTAGTTAGGTAATCAACTCGACTTCGTTCATTCGTGTTTTCACGTTCTTACTCGCTATTGACGTTTGCGTCGCGCCACGAGGGAACTTCCCCGATTAATCAATGCCGGGCGATGGCGGGCATGACGCCTGTGCAAAACAGGCCGCTCGCGTTTCATATTTACTATCGCAAAACACGATAGCGATGATAATGACGCATCGTAATCGCCGTCGTTTTTGAAAAAATCGCATGGAGAAAAAAAATTTCCAAAGGAAGCAAATTTCGCGAGATATCTTATGACACTGTCCTTCTACCCACGTTACCTATTCGTGTCGAAAATCTTCATTGTATCTCACTGAAATTAATTAATCGTGATAGTGAATCAGTCACGTCGTTGAATTGCAAGCCGCTGGCTTGGCTGGGCCGTGATTGATACGAGTTTACATAAGCGAGTGGTTCCGCGTTTCTGACAAATTTCGGATATCGTGATTTTGAAATCCAATGACATCGTTTCGATTGTCTTATGAGAAAAGGCGGCAAAAAGTTAAATAATGAATTTTTTAAGTCGATAGTCGTAACAGCACGTCTGCGACAAACGTAGACAATAACGTAATAATAATAAAAAATATCAAATATCACGTCTATGATGATAAAATTGAAGCGCAGTCGTGATAATCTTAATGTTTATAATCTAAATACTAGAAAACTCTCTTAAAGTTTTAGAATGAATATCACTCTACAAAGTGAAATGTCACTCTTAAAGATTGAAAATTGATCCATTCTTATTTTGGCTCAATTTTTTACTCCAAAGAATTTAGAGAAAAGCGAAGAAAAGATAATCCAAAATAATTAAAAGAAATAGAAGGGTTATATCAAAGAGAGAGAAAGACTGACCAAAATGAGATAAAAGATAATACAGTATTTTATCCAGAATTTAATAAACTCATCAGAATTAAAGAAGGCATACACAAATAAAACTTGATAGTTAAGATTACTCATTATCTTCTTTTTCTTTTTTTAATGTACCTCGCTTATTAGAACATAATTAATTGGGTGGATCAGGAAGTGAAAAATTTCGAAATCTTATCGGTGTTTATGTACGTGGTTCATTGTGAAAAACATATGTATGATTGTGCGTACCGTTGGCGTATGCTCTTCTCTTTACGTCATGACAACGACGACGCCGACGTCGACGTCTAAGGTCGAGATACCAGACGACGATTGGCTCACGCGGAAGATATCGCGAGATAAACTGTCGCTAAAGTGATCTCTTGACCCGGCGGCTTGGAGAACCTCTCTGTCTTTTATCCTCGTACGAGGCCCCTGCGTCTTCCCTCGCAATAGCTTCTTATCTTGACCGATACATTACACGCGATTAACATTTGCAAACTTCTAACAATAGATTTTCCTTCTTTCTTTCCTTCGTATCTTGCGAAAAAGATTAAAATACTATCCGTCGGAATATCAATTTTATAACGTTTTTCAAAATCTAGAGATTTTACATAACTATACATAATAATAGCTTTGTGAAAGTATTGCGAGGATCTGACAAAAGTTTATGACAATTAAATATTATCTAAATTATATTATATTATTAACGAATTATATTATAATTTATTGTCTCATTTCGTCTATTTATTCGATCAATATTACTCTTTTAGGAATTCTGTATTAGATCTTGTATAATATGTAAAAGACAGTAGAGAATATATAGAGGAAAGCCCCCTATGATAGAGATAAGCGCCTAATATGAGATAGCCTATTATGAGTTTTTGTTGAACTAATAAACGCTATCTATTAGTTCCACCATGAATTTGTTGCTCTTGAATTGAAAACTATTTAGTAGAAAATTCATTATTAGATCATACCTGTAGTCATAAAACAAGATTTTATAATTTGGATATCTTCAAATTTGAGATGAGCCTTTAAACTTTGTTTATTATTTAATAAAAAATAAATATTTGGCAATAAATTCTTCATGTAGTGATATAGTAAGGTCGTACTAATAGAAAAATACGGAATATGTTGAATTGTTTAATTATAGCATTAGATTTGATGATCGTAAAATCATAAGATGTGGAAATCGTAATATGAGATACCCATATTTCTATAAATATGGAATAATCTATGCTCCTATGTTATAGTGAAAACCGTTCCTAAAGTATAAATGTTATTGTACAATAATAAAAAAGACAATTGAAATAAATGTCGAGTGCCTATTTCTGCGATGTTTGATTCCAATTACCTGCAGACGAATTCTAGGTATAATCTATCGCATGCTCATTTTTCGCGCATGTAAGCTGTGTTTGTTTGTATTTTAGAAATATTAAATAAAGTTTCTTTTTTAATTGCAATATACTAATATATTAATATACTTTTACTGTCGATTTCTTGGGGCATCTCATATTAGGAGCACAATTTTTTGACTTTCCGATTTGCTTATTTTTTACATTTCTTTAATTTAAAAAAAAATGGAATTTGAATTAAATTTTACATAATATTATCTTAAAGCTTGTTAAATTTTCTTTAAAATGACTTATCATTTTTTTAAATTCTGCCTATAGACTTCTAACATTTATCTAAAATGAACTCGGTACCTTATAATAGGGGTCTTTTCTCTATATTTAATACGTCTTTTTTTTTAAATCAAATAAAATTTAAATTTACCAGTTTTGCAATTTTGTTCGAAGTATTCACAGCTTTTTCGAGATTATATTCTTAAAAAATGATGTTACAATTATAAAATATAATTAATCTAATACGATTAATGTTTCTAATGCAGATTAACTTTAACCCAACTTATTGTTACAGTGTTATATTTTGAAGCAAGGAATACAATGAAATAATGAATCATAACAAATGAATCATAACAAATTTTACTAAAGGAAATGCTGTGAGATTTTAAAAATAAAACCCCTCCCCCTCTTTCTTTCTCTTTCTCTCTCTCTCTCTCTCTCTCTCTCTCTCTCTCTCTCTCTCTCTAAAGGTTAAAAGCGTATAGAAATAAGTACAGAAAAAGAATAGAAGATAGAAAGGTAGCTGCCGCGATGAAATATCAAATTTCTATCGCGAACCAAGAATTACCGCGAAGCTCTCGAGTTTGGTTGACCTCACTCTCATCATCTCGTGCATCTTCTCTCCGTCTCTCATCAAGCATTTTTCTTTGTACGAAGCGATATGAAATGCAATATTGAAATTAGTTATGTAATTTTAATCCGTAAGCTTTTTTGGTATATATCTGGCTTTCTTTTTTCAATGCTTTTCCAATAATGCTTCTTTCATTACTTTTTTATTGATAAAGATCTGGTATTTTAATTAAATAAAATTGTTTATAATATATTCATTTTTAATTCTTCGTGGGTACACTAAATTTTTTTACCTAAATTCTTCAATTATTCCTTCGAAAAATCTAGAATAATTCAGGATTACTTTTTAACATTTAAGTTACGTTGCCAAATAGTTATTTAACTTAAATGTTGAATACAAATTTTTTAATACAAATTGAAATTTGTGCTAAGAAATGTAAGAGTGAAATTTCACTTGGGTAAAAAAAAGTGCAGGTAAGAAGCACCTAAGAAGAATTAAAAAAGTTATAAACAATAAAATTAGATGGATATGTCGTACGTCATGTGTTGTTCCCGCAAATGAAGCAATTAATACCAAAGTAACAAAGTTTTGTAGAAATGTGTGCTCCCGTTCATTTTGCTTTTTTTGATAGATAGGTAACGATTTTGTTTCGTATAATTTTGTTCACGATAAAGAGTAAAAGAGTTTAGACATCTATTTATGGCAGCTCTGATAATGAGCGTATTACATTTTCAGCACGTTCCTACTCTAATTGCACATCGATACGTGGTCACGTGTCTTTCCCCTTTGTTCCCCTCTGTGCCCTCGCCACTTGATCCCGTCGAATTACTTGGACGCAGAATTATCCATTATCCATGATATTCTAAACGCGCGCGTGCATCGCTTAATTGAAGCCAGTTAAGAGATTAAATTATATGGGTCAAATTAACAAAAATATATAAAAATTTGCAAATGCATGTGTATTACGAATAAAACGCTGCATAATTTATCATATTAAAGATACAGATATCAGTTTGGTTATAATTATTTTTTTGTCATGAATAAATATTTAGACTTCGAAAATTGGCTCGTCGAAAAAGTTCCCTGAATCATTCATAACTTACAATCAATCCGCGGAAAGATCGGACGGTTTTTTTAATCTTTTTTCGCTAACACACACACACACACACACACACACATATATATATATATATATATACACACATGTTCCACGAGAATCCGAAGTAAATTAATTAATCAATGGCAATTTACAAAATGTTTATCCGACGGCGATAGTACGTTTCGAAAGAAGAAATAATCCGTTATCAGTTGCGAGAAATGTGCTCTCGCGCGTATGTGCGTGCAACACACGTACACTCATGCGGAAACATAACGCGTGCTGTATGTAATACACGCCGGGAGCTATGTACGTATGTATGTACGGGGAAGGAAAAGGAAGAAGAGAAAAAGAGCCATGATGCATGAGCAAGCAGGCACCGAGATCGCGATAACGTCACAAACTGTTCGCCAACACACCTGACTGCAACTGGAGATTAGCTACGCGACACCCGCCGGCACACATCTGTCCTCCTACCTCTTGCGAATCTTGTCCCGATGTAATTGCGCGCTAGGACTCTTTAGAAGATGAACAGATAACTATTTTACTTTTTTTTTTAACTAGTACAGTAGGATGATCGCGATTAAATTGATCGAAATCGAGAGAGACGTGGCAAAACTGCAATAGAAATTTTGGATGCAATATGTACCTAGATGTGACATAAAGGAAACAAGAATGCACTCTCCAAATTCTTTGGAGTGGAATTTCACTCTTGAAAGAGTGGTTTAATTTTAAATCTTTAAAAGTGAGATTTCACACTCTTCAGAATGATAATTCACTCTAAAAGAGAGCATTTAATCTTTAATCTCTATTGAATTCTATGAGATAATAAATATCTCTATTCACATTTGAAAGCGAAAGAAATGCAAAAAGATATAATATAAAAAATTAAAGCTATATTTAAATTAGTGTGATTAAATTTTTTTTTTTTTTTAATATAATGGATCTCTTGGTTTTAATAATTGTCTTTTTGTCGCACATCTAAAATTTGTTTTCAGGATTTGAAAACTTAATATTTACCGTATTTATCATACTTCAATATCTATTTATTAACATGTTACTAGTGCGAATACGAACTAATATCTGATGTATCTATTTCAAATTATTGGATTTTATTAAAAGATGGATTCATGGATACTGGAAAATCGTCGATAAAATTATTGAGTCTTTAATTGATGAACCTAGAAGAAAAAGATTCCGCCTGAAAGCGAGATTTACAGAAGCAAATCGCGAAGAGTTTCGCAATTCGGGTCGGAATGCAACGATCAGCTCGAAGTGGGGTCTCGTAATAAACATTACGCAAATCGGCCTTCGGAATTACAATTATTTGGAATACGAAAGTGCAATTGTGACTTTTCTCAATATCCTTCGTCGCGCTATTCTGCCGAGCTTGCAATTTTACAGAACGCGGAATGAGTTCACGGTTCTTGGAATGTGCGTCTCATGATTGCGATGAAGAAAGGACCTTGAGCCAAGTAACTTTGCAGATTATAACTCGTTAAATCTTTGTTATGCTGATTTAATTTACAAAGAGTCGATTCCATATCCGTCATTCGTGGCCGAGAAGATGATTAATGAATAACATTGTAGATTCTAATGAATTTATGCCGAATTTATTATCAATGAGTCGAAATCCGTGACTTCCGAAGCGCAAAGTCGTATCTCCACGTCTCTGATATGTTTGAAAATACCCCACAACAATGGACGAGGGCCCACGAAAGGATCATCCGTCTTCGAAGACGAGATGACTGTATCTCGTTGCTCGTTCTGTCACTCCTCGCGGTTCACCGAGTAGCGTGATGTCACGGCGTATTGTATTTCGCTTATCGGCGCCGGATGCCGATTCCTCGTTCAACCCTTTCGGGGATGCGAATGCCAGGGTTTTCTCCCAGCCAGTGACAACGGTCAGCGACAACGAAGACGACGACGACGACCTTCGCCCCGGAGATCGACTTTGCACCCCGGCTAATCGATATACCTTCTACGCGTTACGCCTCGTCTGTCGTTTCCGTTCTTTTCGCATCGCTCGGAGTATCATGTGAGCTTGTCGTCCTTTGGTAAACTTCCGGTGGATGAAATTTTGTTCCTTTGCCAATCCCGTGGAATACTATTAGAGTTGACCTTTCACGTATAATCATTTATTTAATAATAATAATAATATATTATTATATAATAATAATATTATATATATGTATGTGTAATAATATAATGTTATTAATTAATATAATCAAAACTTTTATTTTTAATAATAGAAGGAAAAAGTTGAAGAATTAAAAATTAATGCATTAACTTTCTATCAGGTTTCCCTCTTCTCCGTAAGGAGCAAACAAAAAAAGCATAATTTTATAACTTAATTACACTCAGAATGAAAGAAATTCAAAACGAGTTTCTTCCAGTAGATTCTATATTTAATTTCTGTATTTCCATATACTGGAAGTGCAGAAAGGAATAAAAGGAATAGTTAAAAAAGAGTATTAAAAAAACTAATGTGATTTTGAAGATTAAATGTCAATTAAAGATTATTCGATTGAAATTAAATATCGATTAAATGTTTCATGTTAAGTATGAATTCTGTTCATTTTAATACATTTATTCTGTTTAGCGCATTATGCGTATACATGAATTAAATGTACGATTTAAATGCATATTTAATTTGAGTTGATCAATCCACGTTTGATCTTACATTATCGGTGGCGTCGGATTTCTTGCATTAAAGTCGGTTCTTCTCCAAGCTCGATCGAGCGACCGATTATTATATACGAAGGTTGTTACACGTAGTATCCTTTTCTGATCGGAAACTCTCATGTACGTGTAATACAGTTTGTCGCAGCCATCAGATCATTGCGGATCGCTGTTATGACAATAGCCGAGCACGGTAGCGTATCCCTGTTTTCAAAACACCGCCTCTCATGTATACTAGGATGATCCTGGCTCTCGCTGCTGCAGGAAATTGTACACCCACGAGGGCAGCTATGGGTCTGAAAAGAGAGATGCTCGTCGCTACATTAAAATCCATATTTCTCTCTCTCTCTCTCTCTCTCTCTCTCTCTCTCTCTCTTCCTTCCCTCAGGTCGGTCCTTCGAGCGATTTCTGAAATTTGTATTCGCTCACGGCGATAGAGAATACTCGTGTGTTTCGCGACGGAAAAGTCATATTTCCGGAAATACGGAAAAACTCGAGCTCGACATCGAGTCCGGAGATAAATCCGTGGGATATAATTTCATATTTAATATTATTACGTAATATTAAAAGATCCGCGACACGAGTGGCCATATCGAACTGGAGGGGAAAAGACTGCAAATGTAAAATTTAAAAGATTTTAATTTTTTTAATTTAAAAGATTTTTCATGGAAAAACATTTGCAAATAGTTATTCATTTCGAAACGTAATACTAAAAAGATGTCTGTATAATATTTAGAAAAATAAGAAATTATAATTTTAAGATGAATTTTAGTAATATGATTACAGCAGTATATATATATATATATATATCTATATATATCTTTCTCTCTCTCCTTTTATATTTGAAATACATTTTTATTAAATTTTAATGAATTTAATATGTACAACGAACAAAATATTATGTGGAGAAAAATATTTTATCAAGTCCTCAATTTTAGCACACTGGTTAACTGATAATCAACGTAAATCATTGATTCAATATTATCTTACTATTCACAATTTTAGTAAGAATAATAATTACATTCATATAACTTAAGGTACATTTAATAATTAAATAAATTAACGTATCATTTGCACGTATAAGTTTTTAATTTTTTCTATCACTGCGTTCTACAACATCTTTTTATTTGAATATCTGAAGATGGCTCGATTGTAGCTGAAATATATAATAAGAATTATATAGTTCAAATTTAATTACATTTTACATGTATTTTAGGTCTTGATTTATCTTTTTTTATGATTTTTATGATATTTTACTGACTCTTATATGATAATTGTATTTTGTTATTTGACATTATAATTAAACAAAAAAACCGCTTTTTTCAAACTGGAAAAAGCCGGAAAAATTTCGATTTTTTCCGAAAAATTGTTTTTCTTTATTGTTGTTTTTGCTATATAGATGACATAATACTTAACTTTTAATGTTCTTCATCAAATTAACGTGATGAAATTATGTGATCTTTATTAAAATTATTAAAATTTATTATTTTTATTAAAATTTTTATCTTTCTATTTTTATAGTAAAATCTAATCTAACCTTCCTTTAACGCATAGTAAAATAGACGATTGCGCAAGTGATTATTATGTTGTAGCATGATGTCTTTTGTAGCGTAATACAGAAATAATAGATCTTACATGCAGAAAAAAGATTAGCCAATGCAGCTAAAATATAACTGTGACAATTAAAATGTATTCTTATAAGGACAATTAATATCGTTGTTGCCAAAGCTCAATTTATTATCTGCTAAAATTTAGGTGCTGCAGCGAAAAATATTCTCTGCTAGAATAAAATGGTAATCGGCAGCGTCTTAGAGACAATTGTGAGTGAAATGTTCGGTTACGCGGCTAAAATAGTGAGGAATAGCTACCACTTACTTAGCTACTCATGTTAAGTAAGCTTTTAATTTTAACTTAATAAACTTGGACAGCAAATGTATTTTATCTTCAATGGCCAACTTTTAGCAATAATAGCAAATTTAAGTTTGAACCAGCAACTGATATTTAGATATCTTACAAAGTTCTTTTTTTGTGTGTATAATTATTTATAAGGGCGTTGCCCTTAAAATTTTTGTACTTAAAACGAAATAGATATATATATTCGAGCGTTGAAAAGAAAAGAAAGCGAAGATATGGAGTGAGGAGAATATCGGCGCGATTAAAAATGAACGTATATTTATAAAGATGCAGTCATTAACTCTTGAAATTGCGAGTAAGGATAAATTTTTAAAAAATTTTGTAATTCTTTTTATTCTAAAGACTTTATGTGATTCGTTTTAATTTGCTCGTTGGTGCAGTAAAATATGTTTTGTATGTTTTATACATGTTTGATAGAATACAATTTTAATCTTTAATACAATTTCAAAATTTTTGTTAACTTATCCAAATTATCTCTCGCTGACGGCTATACTCTGCAGACAATTATTTTCTTTACAAAAAGAATCGAGAAATAAATATGGCATTTACGAACACGCATAAATTTTTCCAATGACTTTTTCTATCCTTGGAAACAAACAAAAAACTCCGCGGAAAAATAGGAAAAATTCGGTTTTTCTCCGATTCTTTAAAATTATATTTGACATTGAGAGTCCTTGGTTTCGATTAATTTAAATAAATTAATTTCAATTAAATTTTTACGTATATTAACATATACTCGATAAAGTTATATTCTTCAATACCTTTTGACAAATTACAGATTTATTTTATTTTCGTATCGGTTAAGTCGATTTTCGAATAGCCAAATGGACCAATCATCCTCTCTCGCGTTGCAGTAATTTAGCGAAAAGAGAAACCTGCGTCATTCGTGAAAAACGTGGTGCTCGTACATGACGTTCGTGAGATCACCGTCGATCGATGTACTGGCGATGTGCGTGAACACGGCACAGCACGGCACGGTATATATCCTTGTTTCCACAACACAGCTCTTCACCAGGACGAGACGGTGCGATACCGGGAAATTTTACACCCAGCGTCCGTGTCGCACGGACATCTTGTTTGGCGGATCCATCTGTAGCCCGGAGCACGTGTTCGCGTTTTCGCAAGCCGTAACCGTATATCATCGAACCCAGGACGATGTTATAGATACGTAATACCTTCCCGTGCAACGGATCGAGATACATATACGGCGTTCGACTTTCGTTGCGACCCCGATCGTTGTATTACCGATGAGAGACCATTAAGAAGGTAGCTCTATATAATCCCTGAATTCTACGAGCCATTTTCTTCCTTAATACTGGATATTATTGTGTTTTTCGAGCGAATTTTCCATCTGTATGGTTGGAAGTTTGAATAACGCGGAAATGGAAAAATAAATAGCTCAAAGAGAAACCCTTTTAAAACAATATTATTTAAAATATATTTAAAATTCAATGAGAACAATGTTATAGTACGTTCTTATAACATGTAGCTTTTTAATATAAATATAACGTAGCTTTTAATAATATTTATTAACAATATTAAAAGAAAGAGGTATGAGAGAGAGAGAGAAAGAGGGAGAAAAATGTTCATCAATAATCTGCTCTTCGTTTCGTTGTTAGATGCTTCCGTAAGTAGGTATCAATAATTTAAAATTTAAAAAGTGATAATAGTTTTATGGATAGTGCAAATGTTGTAGTAAGATGAAGAGGTTTGATAAGATGCACAGTCCATTTCTCTACTTGCCTTGCGATCGTCATGTCGCACTTTGAGAACTTCTCCCTTGCGCTTTATGGCTGTACAAAGCAATTTGTGCGGCCATTAATGTCCGCGGTTAACAACCGTAGTACAATGTCAATTACACGGTGGTATGAACTGCAAATTTGCTTCGTCAACGTGACTCTATGATCACTCTATACTTTTTATTCTCGTAATAATTATGTAAAGAATATATGAATTAAAGGAAACTTATAGAAGAAAGTGAACACGTCATTTATATTTAATATGATATTTCTAACAATTTTATTTATAATGTATAAAAATTTATTATCTAAATTTACACAAATAGTATGATTTTCTGAAATATTAAAAAATTTAGTTAATATACAGATCTGAAAATAATTGTTGAATCTTTAAAATAATTATGTAGAACACTTAAATGTTAATGACAATCTTGCAGAAAGTTTTAACATATTCGGCATTCTAAATTTCTAGAAATTTAATTTAAGCATCTTACAGAAGTTTAATGATTCCAACAAAATTATTTTCATATCTGGCTAAATTTTTAAATACTTGAACAATATTCTTTTCGTGCAAACTATAATCTATTTTTAATCTTTTATTTTTAATCTATTCTTAAAAATCGAAGATAGACGAAAAAAGAACGGTTTTAATATCTTGTGATCGACGATCCCGATTTTGCAATCAAGTAATTACTCAACGTGTAATTGAAGAATAATAATACTTCGATATTTCGTAATAATGATAATAGAACGTGACGACCGTCTTGTTTGCGTCAGTTGAATAATTAGATAAATTTTTGTCGACCAGCCGAGCTTGATTTTCGCTCT